>CALSCQ010001081.1:0-26335 GCA_943704525.1 Pigoraptor vietnamica | reverse complement strand
CCCTCCACCAGCACACACACACACACACACCCGCGCCCCCCCACCCCACCCCCACCCCCACACACGCACACGCACACACGCACGCGCACACACGCGCACGCGCACGCACACACGCACTCTGCTCACACACACGCAACGAACCTTCGGCGAGCTTCTTGTGGTACAGGGCCATTTCGGCGCCGTGTTCCTTGGTAACGCGCGCCTCCTCGGCCTTCTGGTGCCGCTCAAAGTCGCGCTTGCGGCGCTCTGTGCGTTACAACACGTGCATTAGTAACGCGAAAAAAAAAACGACTTGGGTGCGAAGAACGAAAGAGTGTTCGGCGTCTCACCTTCATCACGCTGCTTGGCCCGCTCTTCCTCGCGAAGGCGCTCGCGCTCAATGCGCTCCTTCGCCTCTGCACAAACGCGAAGCACATCGCAGCCGTCAGAATACTGTGCGCATCGACACAGCAGGCGACGCTGAGAAGTAGCCACAGGGCCTAACACATGCGGTTAGGGTTGGGGTACGCACCAATATCCTTGCGGTGGACATCCTCGGCGGTCCACCGGCGTTCCTGAGACTTGCGCAGGTCTTCCACCG
This sequence comes from Pigoraptor vietnamica, assembly GCA_943704525.1. NCBI lineage: Eukaryota > Filasterea > Ministeriida > Capsasporidae > Pigoraptor > Pigoraptor vietnamica. Next base: position 25,755 of record CALSCQ010001081.1, on the reverse strand, counting down.
ACATCCGGCGCTCCTGTTCCTTCGATCGGCGCCGTTCTGAGGGAAGGGAAATGGGATCCAGGTGAGTACACGCATGGCTCAACGGCACGTCACGTGCCCATGCCCCACTTGGGGAAAGAAGAAAGCTGTGCGCATGCGTGCAAGCGCACCTTCAACCAGCCGGAGTTTCTTGTCCAGCTCCTCCTGCAGCCGGAGGGCTTCCTTATCCCGGCGCTCTGCAAACAACAACATGTGAGACGGGGCGTCGAGCACCATCACAGAGCACGGCGCTCACTTATTCGGAGTGGCTCATGCATTCAGAGACATCGAAGTCTAGTACGCCGTGGCACACTTTACAACACTCACCCTTGAGCTCGCGGCGCCACGTGTCCTTGGAGTCGCGGTCGCGCTGTGCAGCACGCTCGCGGTCCATTTCCTTCAGGCGCCGCTCAATGTCCTTGTATCGCGCAACTGCGCACGTAAACACACACACACACACATCAACACCTGCGATTGGCGCGAGAATGTGCACACAACCGACTGATACAAACGCGCAACAGTGCCCACAGCAAGATTGACACGGACACTCACTCTCGTCGGCCTTTCCCTTGCTGCGGTCGAGCGAGCGCTCGAGCGACTTGCGGCTCTCGACCTGCGCCTTCCACAGCTTCAGCCGCGCCTCCTGCTCCATCTTGAACGCCTCTGTAGTGGTTGGGGAAAGGTGGGGGTTAGTCAGTGGGAGCAGTGGGCCGTCTCTTGTCATATAGAATTGGGCGCCATGCACGACATGCTGCTGCGACAACCCACCGTCCTTGAGCCGCTTGAGTTCGCTCTCGCGCTTCATGCGCTCTTCCTCGGCCTTCTTCTTTGCCTTCTCGGCGCGCTGGCGATCGATCACCTTCGTCCGCTCAAGCCACCACCGGTGCCTCTCTGCGTGCGAAAGGAGGAGAATCATGCTTGAGCCCACGACAACAGCAACAACCCGTGTCGAATGCACGCATGCACGCACCTTCCTGGAGCCTCTTCTTCTCGTCCTCGACCTCGAGCGTCTTGGCCTTCTTTTCCTCGATGCGCGCGCGCTCCTGCAGCCACCGCAGGCGCTCAAGCTCCTTGACGTCGTGCTGGAGCTCGCGCTTGTCGATTGTTGCATTGCCAGCTGCGTGGGCCGAAGGACAATACATAAGTAACTCATACGACACAGTGGAGGCTTTGTGTGCCGCATTGCAACACTCACACTCGTCCGACTTGGTCGGAAGCGGCGGCCGCCGCGTCGTTGACTCGGCAAGCCGCGAGGCGCCAGGGCTGCGCGCACGTGATCGCGTCGGGGACGCGGGCCGTGAGTTGGACGACGCAGTGAGGTACCCCTCGTAGTGCGGCACGTGGACGGTGCCGGGCATGGTGGGAATGTGCGAGCGCGTCATGGTCGGCGAGCGCGAACGAGAGCGCGAACGTGCGCGCGTGAGCGAATGGGAGCGATTGAGCGAGTGGGAGTGAGTGAGGGAGTGCGACCGGCGGAGAGAGCCGAACGTCTCTGCGAAATCGTCGTCGAGGTTGTCCATTTCGCGCCTGAGCTTGTTGATCTCCGCCGCGACGCGCTGGCGAATGTACCCGCACACGGCGTCGTAGTGGTCGATCGAGAGCCAGAACACGTCAAAGGGCGCAATCGTCGCCTGCAAGTGCAGGAGAAAGGTTAGTTTTCGTTTGTCTTTACACACAAACATACTGCACATTGCTCACGTGCTTGGCACACATTGACGCACGCGACGTGTGCCTCACCTGCACGTTGTTGTAGAAGAGGACGTCCCACGCCTCCCCGCGCTGTCCCTCGACAATCGCGGGGATGTAGGACCCCTTCTCCACCATCGACTTGGCGAGCACCCGGCAGCCAACCTGCACACGCAGCAATTGAACAGAGAGCGTCAGCGACCGAGTGAGCACACAAGAAAGTGTGGCGCAAAAGACACGTAGCGCACAGTTGAATCGACACTCACCGTGATGATCCGCCGCGAATTCTCCTCACGCGTGATGAGGTTCTCGCGCTCAACCCACCACGACGCCCCGACGTCCGTCACCACCAGGCATCGCCCGTCGTCGGCGACCATTTTCACAGTTCCGTCGACATAGAACCCGTCCGAGTCCCTACGCACAATCACCCTCTGCCCGGCGTGCACGTCGCCGTACACGCTTGGCGAGAGGCGGCGCGTGCGATGGGTGTGATGGTGCCCATCGTCGTAGTACTCGTCATCGGAAAAGTAGTACGCGGAATCGTAATACCGGCGCGTGCGCGGAGGGGACGGGGTGGCCGACCGCACGAGGCCGCTACGCAGAAGGCGACGGCCCGACGCAATCGCAATGTCCGGACCAAAGCTGCGATGGCGCGTGGGCGGAGCGCTGCTGGGGCGGTTGTAGCTGATCGAGTGCGCCTGGCGAAGGAGGTCGCGGCGCCGCTCGTCGCCCGGGAGATAGAGCTCCCACGAGCGCGCAATGTCGAGGAGCGACTCGGCGCGCTCGATCTCGAGGCGCATGAGGCGGATGTCCTCGCCCTCGTACTCGGCGTCGAGGCCCGTGCGCACGTAGTAGTGGTAGCGGCCGCCGGTTTCCTCGGCGAGCTGCGCGAGGAAGTCGTTGGCCTCGACGTCGACGCAGTTGAAGCTGACCGTGTGGATGGGCACCGCCAGGCGCGCGTTGAGCTCCACGACCTCGTCGAGAATCAGGCGCACGTTGTGGTCGGGCACGCGGTCCGTGACGAGGACGACAGAGTCAATGTCGCCGAGGGAGAAGGCCGTGCGGAGGGCGCCGATCGTGTCCGCGCCGTCGCCCATCGTGAGCTTCTGAACCCACTCGCACGCCGCCATAACATTGTCGGTCGTCGCCTCGCACAGGTCGTCGCGGAACGTGCGGATCCTCGCATCATACGAGGCGATGGCGAAGCGGTGCGCGGGGTCCAGCTGCTCCTGCAGCATGCGGCACACCTCGTCCTTCATGAACGAGAACTCGCCGCCGAGCGTGCGCGACGTCCCGATGAGGAAGATCACGTTGTCGCCGACAACAGAGCCAAACACGCGCCGGCTGCCGCTGCACAGCCACTCCTGGCGGCGGCGGTACATCGACAGCGCCGTCTCCAGACGCGAGACGTAGTCGCGGAGGCGCTCTCCGTGCAGGTCCTCGCGGCGGGCCACGAGGCGGCGGTGCTCCAGGCCGTACTCGTCGAGCCACTGGCGCGAGGTCACGGGCTCTTCGTAGGGGCGGAGACGGCCGCGGCGGAAGTGCGGCGCGATCGACACGCGCGTTCCACTCAGCGTCCCGTCCATATCGTGCGCCTTGGGAGAGCCCGGGCGCGTGCGGCTGTGGCTGCGGCTTCGGTGGCCGTCGTGGAAGCGGTCCGCACTTGCCGAGCGCTCGTGGCCGGCGCGCGAGGCAGACGCCGTGCGAGGGCGGGACGTCGAGCGCGCGTGCGTGTGCACGGGAGACCGCGACCGGCTACGCGCGTGGACGGGCGAACGCGTCCGCTCGGGGCGATCGCCGCGGAAAGCACGGATGCGCTGGAGAAGGGCCGCGGCCCGCGCCGTTTCCGCCTTGACGATGCGGAGGTCGTCGCCGACGCCGCGCCAGCGCTTTCCGTCCCAGCGCACGGAGAGGTACCGTCCGCCAGTTTGCGCGGCGAGGCGCAGCGCGAACTCTTCGGCGGCCGTCTGCTCGCGCGTGGCCTCCGAGGCGTTCGCGGGGCCGAACGTGATCGCGTGGATGGGGAGGTGGTGGACGTTCATGACGCGCACCGTCTCGAGGACGTCGATCGCCGAGCGGTCGCTAATGCCGTCCGTCACGAGATAGATGGCGTCGGCGTCGCCATCGGCGAGGGCGACCTTGAGCGCCGCCTCGACGTTCGTCGTTCCGCTGGCCTCGAGGTGGCGCACCCACTCCCACGCGTCGTCGAGGTTGCGCTCGGTGACGGGCGAGACGCGGTGTGCCCAGGCGTCGACGGTCGTGTTGAAGCGGACAATGTTGAAGGCGTCCATGTGCTTCACCTGCTCGTTGAGGAGGCTGCGCATGCGGTCTTTGACAAAGTCGAGGCGCTCCTTCATGGACGCAGACGTGTCGATCGCAAAGACGGCCCTCCGCTCGAGCACGTTGCCAAACAGCTCCCTGCTGCTCTGCCGAAGCCACTTGGTGCGCGCCTTGCTCGCCGCAATGACGTCGTTCAGGTACTTCTCGTGGCGGTCGAGCATGGGAGCGGCGACGTCGGGGCGAAGGCCTGCGGCGAGGAGCTCCTCGAGCGCCGCGAGGGACTTGGCGCCAATGCCGTGCTTCTGCACCCACCGGCGCCCGTCAAGCACGGCGTCGTCCGTCTTGCGAAGGTCAGCGGCCGACTCGCCGTGTCCGTGGTGGCCGTGCGAGTGGTCATGGCCATGCGAGTGGTCGTGGGCGTGGGCGTGATCGTGCCCGTGCTCAGTGTGACCGTGCGCGTGCGAATGATCGTGGCCGTGCTCCGAGTGGCCGTGCGTGTGCGAGGGCGACGCGTGGTGCCCCAGCGACGAGTGCGAGCGCCCCAGGCTGCTGGGCGAACGCGTCGGCGTCTTGGGCCTGTCGAGCGAGGGAAGGTGGCGGGCGGACGCCGCGCTCGTGGGCCGCCGGGGCTCAAACCGCGCAGAGGCATGCAGCGAGCGGCGGAGAGAGATGGACGAGGACACGGGCGAGTGCGCGCCGCTGCGTCCGCGACGGGAGGCCGTGTGCGGGCGCGCGTTGGACGGCGAGTGGAGGTCGTGGTGGCTGTGATGGCCGCCGTGGTGACCGTGCGGGTTGCGCAGCGCAGAGTCGACCGACGACTCCGCTTTGAGTGCGAGAATGCGCGCAAGCACCTCGCGCGCGCGCTCCGTCTCCCTGTCGAGGAGATATATGTCGTCGCTCTCGACGGAGGGGTCGCTGCCGCGCGAGCCCGCGGTGAACGAGTGGAAGCGCCCGCCGGTCTCCGCCGCGAGCGTGCGCAGAAGCTCCGCGCCGCCCTCCGACTCGACGTTGTAGGCGACCGTGTGTACGGGACGGCCACGGATGCTGTTCAAGTCGGTTGCGAGGCGAACGAGGCGCTTGGCGTCCGTGTTGGTGCGGCCGCTGCTGACGATGTAAACACCGTCGGTGGCCTGGTCCTCGAGCGCGAGCTTCAGCGCGTCGTACAAGTTGGCCTGGCCACCCGCCTGCATCTCCTGCAGCCACTCCCACGCAGAGTCGAGCGATTCCTCCGTGACGTCGATCTGCGACTCCTCCCACGCCTCGGCTTCGGTGGCGTACGCGATAATGTTGAACCGGCGGCGCATGCGCACCTGCTCCGAGATGAGGAACCGGAGCGCCTGCTTGCACTCGTGCACGTGCGGGACCATGCCGTCGCTAAAGTCGACTACGATCGTCACGCCATCCTCGACGAGCGTCCCAAACACGCGCCTGCTTGCCTTTCCGAGCCACTCTATCCGCCGCTGGCACGTGCGAATGAGACTGAGAAGCCGCTTCTGCAAATCCTCGACGTCGCCGTTCGAGAGAAAGACCTCGCGGGACGAGCCGTCGGCAAGCTGATAACTGGCCACGAACCCATCGACGCCCGGCGAGTGCGAGCGGTCGGTCGAGCGACGGCTCTCGAGAATCTGTTGCAGCGTGAGCTTGTTGTGCTTCAGGCCGTGCAGCTTGAGCCACGCGCGCGACGTGAGGTCGGCGTGGATCGACGACGGCGAACGCGTCTTGTGATGGAGACTGCTGTGGTGCTCACCGTGCTCGTGGTGACCCAACGACGAGTGCCCGTGGTGACGCCGCGACGACGATGGCCCAAAGTCGTCAGACGAACTGACCGACGTCGGGCTGTCAGAGCGCCACCCCATGTCGCTGGCCAAGTAACCGAGGGCAGACTTCGCACGGTGCGACATCGGCCGGTCGGCAAGTTCGCCGCGCCGCCCAAGCAGCACACGGCAATCCCAAGTGCGGCTGCGATCAAGCCAACGTGCGCTCACACGAGTGCTAGAGCTACACTGCTAAGGGCGAAGTGCGATGAACGATTGAAGAAGAGATGAACAAAAGCAAGACAAAGAGAGCGCGAAAACAAGTTCGTCAGCTGAGAGAGACGGAGCGGGTGACGGTGCTCCCGGGGGACATGGACGAGCGGGAAGGGGAGAGAGAGTGGAGAAGGCGCACACCTCAAATTCCAATGGGTAAGTTGTCCGGGTAATGTGTATCATAAATGCGCACTACATTCTATATGATAAAATCAGTACAATTTGATTCTTATTGTCATTTTAATTATTATAGAAAAAAGTGCTTACGTGTAATATAAATCACGCTGAATTGTAGAGCAATAAGTATAATTAAGAGTCCTGCCCACTGAAATTTGAAATGTGTCCAATATTTTCATTCGGTGCCACGGCAACGACTAAACAAATAAACTCAGCGAGAGCTCGGGACAGCGTAACAATCAGCGTAACAAATTCAATCAGTCAATGACCATATTTGTATAACAGTGGGTTGAATAAATCTTTATATAGGAGCATTGAAAGGAGAGGTTCACGAGGACCAATCGGAAGTGAGACAGACACGTCCAACTATGCCATATAAAGATAACATTCACCTTTAACTCTATGTTTAGTTACTTGGGCGTTCCCGGACAATCTATATATGTATATATTTTGCCTCATACACCCCGGATGCACATGGGGCACAATGGAAAAGCCGCCACCCGCTGTGTCTGTTTGAGGGGCTGCGCACACGCGACGGCTTTGTTTCCAATTCGCCGCAGAGGCACTTTCGCCAAGAGTGACCCCCGCATCATCCGAGAAAACTATTCTCCGCCGCACATACTGGTGTACTCTGTGCTTGTTCCCGTTGGTATTCTGCACACTGGCGTTTGCGAGGGCAATGGCGACTGTGTGATCGCGAGGGCATCTACTTCGACTGCGGCGCCGTCGGCGCGTGTGAGACATGGGGCGCCTCCAGGCGCTCCTCGCCGTGCTCGCGGCGGTGAACGTGCTTGCTGCGCAGGCGGATGCGGCGAGCACGCAGTGTTACGAATGCAGTGAGTGGCCCGAAGTGCCTGTAGCGTGGGAGGGTGTGGCTATTTTTTATTCGCGATTATCAATCGGTTTGCCACTGTCGCTGTGCTGTACAATGTCCGACTCGCCGCGTATCCACGAGCTGCGACAATCTGCTCACCAAATCGCCTCTCGCACGGCAGATGCGCTGACATCGCCCCAGGCAGCGTATGACTGCTGCAAGGCGACCAACCAGGTCAACATTTACCCTTGCTATTGGAACGCCCCGGACCTGTCGAGCCAGGACGCCGCTTTCCAGAAGTACGACGCCGCCATGTTCGCGGACGCGTGCCAGACGTTCTCGGCGCCGTGGGACCAGACCAGTGGGTGCCGTTCTTGTTCGGGCAGATTAGGATGGCGTACGTGCTGCGTTCTGACCTGCACGCGCACTCGCAGCATCCAACGTGGCCCTTCGACGCACCGCGACTCAGTCGAGCACTGTGGGCAATGCGAATGCGATGCTCGCCGTCGACGGCATCAGCGACCAGACGGTGAAGGGCGGCAGCATGGCGGTCACCGCGTTTGAGACGAACCCGTGGTGGCGCGTGGACCTTGGCTCTCCGTGCACGGTGCGCCGCGTGACGGTATTTGGGATCAACGACGTCGGCTGCTGCCAGTCGTGCACGAAGGACGCATGCATGGCGGGCAATGTCCCGTTCAAGCTGTCGCTCTTCGCGGAGAACGGCGCCGAGCTGGCGTCGCAGACGTTTTCGACACCGGCCGTGACGTACTCGTGGGGATCTTGGCTGGGCGAGGCCGTGTCTGGCGCTCGGTACATTCTCGTGCAGCGCATCGGACAGGGCGCCCTTCGCATCGCCGAAGTGCAGGCGATCGGTTTCCGGGAAGGTCCGTGCTGCGGTTTCTTGGCGCACGCGCACGAACAGACAGTTCTCGCTGCGCAGGCACAGAGAGTGCGCACGCAGCAAACAGAAGTTGTCTTTGTGCGAGTTGTCACTCTCTTGCAGGATCGAGAGTCGCTGGTTTGCGTGTGACGGCGGCGGCTGTGCTGATGCATCCCTTTCCTCCTTGCGTGTTGCGCAGCGCCCATCGTGAACGGGACGACGCAGTGCGTGCTCACGAACGGCGTGCCTCAGGACATTCTCGTCACGTCAACGGGCGGGGACACTTGGCAGACGTGCCAGGTGAACTGGGACAAGGGCACGAAGCTCAGCGTGAGTATCCATCCGAGGGCATTCTCATATCACACTCGCTCACACACACATGCCAACGCCCTCCCACACGTACATTGAGGTCTGCGTGCAGGATTTAGAGGGAGAGTGATTTCTTTGCGCAAGCTCAGTCTATGAGGCTCTCCGTCCCACTCGAGTCGACATGCACTCGCGCTCACATTGCACTGTCGCCCAGTTTGCCCTCGGCCTGGTCAGCGGATCCTGCAATCCCGACGGCTACCTTCGCGAGAAGGTTGTGTCGACGGCCGACCGTTACTACCGGCGCGACGTCGGCCTGTTCTCGTTTTCTTCGACCGCGCAGCTGGACGTGACGAAGGGTGTCTCGCTCTTCTGGTGGGCGCCTGCCGCGAACCTCGACACGTGGTTTGTGACGGCGAGGGTCCCCGCGGGCTCGTCGTGCACCATCCGCTTCCTCGCATCCTTCGAGAGCACGGCGCGAACGACTCTGAACGGTGAGACGGAAGACCCACTCTGTGCACGTCGATGTGCATGCCTCCTCGCTTGCGTGTGCGTGCTGCGCCATCGTTCGCCGCTAACGCGACCTCTTTCTTGCTGTCCGCAGAAACTGTCTTGACGGACAGCACCGGGTGGTTTAGCAATCCCGTCGATGCGGACGGACACTACCCGCCGAACACTCTCAGCGTCTTCCGCATCCAACGCCCCAATCACACGCTTATCCTGTTGGAATTTGACTCGTTCTGCACGGAGCGCAACGGCGCCGTGTGGAACGACCGCCTGTGCATCTACGACGGGCCGTCCACCGGGTCGACCCAAATCGGCTGCATGGCGGGCTGTGGAAGCACCAGCACTATTGCCTCGACAGTCCCGCAGGTCGTTGCGAACGGCGCGCTCGCCCCAAACACGTTTGTTCGCTCGAGCGGAAACGCGCTCACGCTTGTTTTCGAGACGGACGCGGCGACGTATCGCGACGGGTGGAACGTGACATACTTCTCCATCGCCGAAGGCATGTGCCTGTGCGCGTGTGTCTTGTGATGTTGCGCGTTTGTTGCGTTTGTGCGTTTGCATTTAATAGATAGAGCGTGCTCGTGTGTACGTGCGCTCCTGTCGCATGTGTTCGTGCGGGCGCGCGCGGTCGCTTGAATTTTCGTGTGACGGCTTCAATTTGCTTACTTGTCGCCCCACCTCACAGACACGCGCCAGTGCGTCCGCAACGAGGGCTCGCTGGACGACGCGGTGTGGGACACTGTGCTGGACGGGACGCGCCTGATGCGCACGCCCTACACTGTCATGAACAGCGGCAAGTGCGTCGGTGCCAACTGCGCGGTCCTCGTCCGCCTCGGCGGCAGCGGATTCCGCATCGAGTCGTGCTACGGATCCCAGTGCGACAAGGGCGTGTGTGGGTGTCTTTTGCGTGCGCGCGCTCTGCCTGTGCAATCGGCGCTTCCCGCAGCGCGTGTGATGCTGCCTCACCTTCATGCCCTCGGCTCTGTGACCTTTTCCCTTTCCGCGCACATTTGCCGACCTTCTGATCTCCGTCGCTTGCAGGTACCGATACGCCGGCTGTGAAAATCCTGAGTCCCGCGTCGCGCTCCGTCGTGCTTATTCCCAGCAACGCCACGGAGGCGCGCGTCCGCTTCTCGTACAGCGTGACGTACATTGACGTTCCCCCGAACCTCGTGTACTGCGCGCTCGATTCCGCGCCCGCGGTGCAAGTCCCCTTCGTGTCGGACGGCACCGGAAAGAAGGGGTACTTTGAGCGCGTGTTCTCCCCCTCGGCCACCCAAGTCCAGGTCGCCGTGGACGTGCGCACCTTCATCGATACCGATCATTTTGTCGCGATGGACTCTATCGCTGTGACGGTGATGCAGCCGTCGGTCCGCATCACGTACCCGCTGCCCGGCCAGACTTTTGTCAAGACGAACGACAACACGGTACGCGTTGTCGTCCAGTTCTCGCTCGACGGGTACTCGTACGCCGCCGGTACCATGGACCCATTGACGAACACGGAGTTGCGACTTTTCGTGGATGGTAACGTCGTCAAGACTGCCCCGCTCACGACCGACGCGCCCACGAGTATCGAGGCGGCGAACCTGCTGCCGAAGCGCGGCACGTACACGCTAACGCTGGCGCTGGTGCAGACGAGCGGGAATGCGGCGACAACCCTGTCGTATGCCTCGGTGCCCATCACTGTCGGTGAGTTCGCGTGTTTTTCGTCAGAGATTCGTATTGTGCCCGGATGCATGCACGAGAGCGCCGAGACTCCCTTTTTTTGCGATGCGGCTTGGAATCACCGCTCACTGCTCCTCTCCTCATGACTCGCAGCGACCGCGTTTATCTACGGATGCACCAACATATACGCGGATAGCTACAACCCGCTCGCGACCGTGGACGACGGGTCGTGCGAGGTTGCCGTTCCCCTCTGCTCGAACCCCTTTGCCGCCAACTTCAACGTGAGCGCCGAATTCTTGGGCATCTCGACTGCGGCCCCGTGCCAGCCCAAGGACACGGTCGGGACCGGCTGCTGCATCGCCCCGACGTTTGCGCGCGACTACAATGTCAATCCCGTCGCCGGGTGCACCGATCCGGCTGCGTACAATTACAACAAAAACGCGAACGCGAACGACGGCTCGTGCGTGTACGTGCTGCGGACGTACGGCTGCACGGACCCCTCGGCCGTGAACTTTGATCCTCGCGCCAACACGGACGACGGGAGCTGCGTTCCGATTGTGCTCGGGTGTACGGACAAGGGCGCCGTCAACTACAACGCCTCTGCCACGGTCAACGACGGCTCGTGTCGCGCGAAGGTGATCGGGTGCATGAACCCGCTCGATCTCCGCTACAATCCCGCGGCGAACGCGCACGACGGCTCCAAGTGCGACGGAATTGCCGGCTGCACCAAGCCGTGGGCGGCCAATTACGACCCGTCGGCGGACGTCGACGATGGCTCGTGCCGGCGCCCGCGCGGATGCCAGTACAAATTTGAGGCGGTGGACCTCTTCGCGAACCGCTTCACGGGCAAGATCACGGTCACGTCGGCCAACACGTACGGCCCGCTTGCGGACTGGCTGCTCGAGTACGAGCTCGTCGACGGCTTCTTCGTCGAGCAGCTCTCTGGGCTCCAGGTGTCGTACGGCCGCACCTACAGGCGGGGCCCGGCGCTGTCGTACTACATTCTCGACCGCGTGCCGGATCTCATCAACCCGGACAAGGCCCTCGACGGCCTCTTCCTTGACAGCGGTGCCGAGGACCCGATTGCGTGCGTGCCGTGCCCCGCGCCCGCGCGCGACCGCAACGTGACGCACCCCGGCATGGTGAGCTCGATGTCCTTGCGCAACGAGGGCGCTGAAGAGGTGCGCCTGCGCGTCGTCCACGACAAGACGGGCGCGGTGGCGTACTCGAACTTCGTTCTGCCGGGCGGCTTTGCCAACATTGACGCGGGCGCCGTCCCGGGCAATTCTCTCGGCCCTTCCGTCTCGCTTTACGTCAACGACGTGTTTGAGGCCTCCATCCCGACGGGCTGCCAGACCGGCTTTGGTCCCGGCTACGTCGCTGGCCGCTTTGTCGTCACGCTCGCCGCCTCGTACGAGCAGCGGTCTCTGTGCCCCGTGAAGGACATTTACCCGGCGGCGTACCGCCCGGTGTCCGGACGCTACGTCTTTGTGGAGCCCGGCACCGACTGCAAGGACATTGCCGACGGGGGCAGCATCCAGTTTACGTTTGTTGCGCGCTCGGCAGGCGCTCTTCCGGACCCGAATACGGCGGTGCGCTCGTTTGTCCTTGACGGCCAGCGCTGCGGGACGACGACGCTCTGTCCGCTCGACTGCAACGGTCACGGCACGTGCGTCAGCACCACATGCCAGTGCAGTGCCGGCTACGGCGGCCAGGCGTGCGAGATTGACTGCCGCGCGCCGTGCAACGGGAAGGGCTCGGTCTGCAGCCCAAAGTCGCCCGGTCAGTGCGTGTGCGACGACGGGATCACCGGCCCGAACTGCGAGTACGACTGCAAGGCCTTCTGCAACAACAAGGGGACAGTGTGCGACCCCGCGAACCCCAACGTGTGCACGTGCAACGCCGGCTTTTCGGGCTCCCGCTGCGAGATCGACTGCCGCACGCCTTGCAATGGCCGCGGGACAAAGTGCTCGGCCGCACTCCCCGGAGAATGCGTTTGCGACAACGGCTACGCAGGGTTCGCGTGCGAACTCCCGGACTGCTCGACGGTCGGCAACTGCAACGGGCGGGGATCTTGCACGGCCAACCAGACGTGCACGTGCAATGCCGGGTGGACTGGTGCCGCGTGCGACCAGTGGACGTCGACGAACATCCGCCCCGGCCGCGTGTTTGACGGGCCCGTCTACGGCGTCGACATTGACTTCCAGAACTCGCTTGTGCTGTGCGCCAGCTGGGAGGCGTTCACGACCCCGGCGTTCCCCGCGGACTACACGAACGCCGTCGTGCAGGTGGACGGCTACGAGTGGGCCATCGGCACCAAGGCCGACCCGACGGCTCTGCAGGGCTTCACGGCCGTCTCGCGTGTCCAGACGTCGGCGTGCGCGAACCTTGAGGGCAACACTGCCTTCAATGCCATGTACGACGACACGAAGTTCAGCCCCGTCCTCTTCGTCAGCGTGCGTGCCAAGGACGACAAGGGCGTGGCCAGCGCCGTCGCTGTGTCCAACGGCATCCAGCTCGACAGGACGGCACCGCTGCAGGCGACGCGCGACACGGTCGATCTGGTGCACCCGTACTTCAAAATCCCGTCGCTGAGCCAGGTGCCCGGCCCGCTCAACATTCAGTTTGCCGCGTGCGTCGACTCGAACACGCCCATCGTCGACGTGCAGCTCGCTGTCGGCACTGCGGCCGGCGCGGCCGATGTTGCGCCGTGGGTGTCCCTTCGGCCGCCCCTCGTGCACGTTGTGGACTCGCAGCAGTACAGCTCGACGCTCGGCACTCGCCATGCGAGCGACTGGGCGGTGGCGGTGACCTCGACGAAAGAGCACGGCGTGCTCACGCACGATTATGCCCTGAACCGCGCCATCGCGGCGGCGAGCATCAATTCGACGCGCGTGGACCTGCCGACGACGCTGAGCACTTCTTTTACCTACCGCGTGACGGTGCGCTGCGTCGCCGCCAACGGGATGTACCACGACCGCGTGTCGGACCCCGTGACGCTTGTCCGCACGCGGCCTAACATGGGCTTTTTGATGGACGGCGTCAAGACGAGCACGCACGGAGCGCACGTGCAGGCGGACGTCCAGTTTGTCGGTGACGCACTCTACGGTTCGTGGGGCAGCCCCAAGAGCCCCAACACTGGCATCTACGCGATGCAGTGGGCGCTCGGGTCCACTCCGCGGGCGTCGGACATTCAAGGATGGGAGGACTTTTCGCTCTCGGCGCGTCGTGCTTCGCAGGGCGGATTCCCGACGGGCGCCGTCGCGCGCGGACTCTCGCTGTCGCCGTTTTCGACGTACCACGTGAGCCTCCGCGCGACCAACAACGCCGGCCTGACGCGCACGATCACGTCCCCCGGCATCACGTACCTTCCCAGCGACAAGCTGTGCGAGAACGTGAGTCCATCGATCATCTACGACGACGCGTTCGCCGCGGGCTTCTCCGCCTCGCTCAGCAGCGCCGGCGTCTTGCTGACGGTCCCGGACGCGACGCCCCCCGGGAACAAGGTCATCTCCATGGTCGTGAATCCGACGCAGTACCTCGTGATCTCGGCGCGCGGCGACTCTGCGTTCCCGAACCCTTACCTCTACGACGCCCTCGAGTTCAAGGTGCGCGGCATGGACGCCGGCGGCCAGCTGCTGCAGATATCGGCGTACGTCGACGGTTCGCTGGCGGGCCCCTTTGACCTGGCGCCCTATCTGAGCGCCGCGCGCGGCGGTCTTCCCGCCCAGCAATGGGTGCGCGTGGCCATTCCCCTCCTCGACTTTGGCCTGGACATCCTCAGCGTGCCCGTGTCGTTCTACCGCGCGCGCACGTTCACCGTCGTGATTGAGGCTCGCGAGGGCACATCGGCCGTCAACGACACGACGACGGTCCACTTCGATGACATTCGCTTCGTGCGCGCTTCGTGCTACGGCTGCGACAACGTGCCTTACTCGGGCCTCGTGCGGGACCGGTGCGGGCGCTGCTCACTCCCCGGGACAGAGTGCTGCGGCCACGCCGACCCTCCCCTCCGCGTCTTTGACGACGGGCTCGCATCGGGCTTTGCGCCCGTCCCCGCGGCGTGGGTGTCACGGGCCTCGAACAAGAAGCTCCACGGCTCCACGTCGCTCTCGTTTGAGCCCGCGCGCGGCGCAATGTCCGTCATGCAGCGTCCGGACGTGTCGCCGAGCGGACCCTACATGCGCGCGACTGCCCCGCCGCCCAACGCAACGGTCGTGAACACTGGCGTGGCCGCGACTCCGAAGTCTTTCCTCAACTGCGGCCCCTGCCGCGGGGGCGTGACCACGGTGACTCTGAAGTACATTGGCGCGCTGAGCGGTCGGCCTGCGGCGCCGCTGACTGTGACGTCGGCGGCTGGCGAGGTCCTCTACCAGGACAACGCGAAGGTGTTTACCACCGCGGACACGATCTACGTCTCGGCGTCCTTCGGCACGACGCTCCGCGTTAGCCGCGACGCGCTGACGCCGACGTTTGGCCGATTTTTCAACGTCACGTTCGGGTCGTACGGCACGGCGACGTTTGACGCGAGCTGTTTGGTTGCGTTCGGGCCCGGCCTTCGCGTGGGCGATTGGGAGGTCGTTGACGCGTATTCGGTCGACGGCGGCAAGATGTGCCCGCTCACGTGCCAGGCGTGCGCGGGCGGCGTAACGCGCCTGACGATCACGAACGGCGGGCCGGCGCGGAAAATTGTGGTGCGCTCGACGACGTACAAGCTCAAAGTGGCCAACAACCTTTACAGCATCAACATTGGCACCAGTCCCAGCACCTTCTTCGCCACGGGTGCCACCGTCCTCATCGACTCTGGATCGAACGCGGTTCCCCTCGTCGGCAAGGTGTGGGTGTGCGACTGCACCAACGCCGCTTTTTGCAACGTGAATGCGGACGGCACACCTGCGAATCCCTCGGCGCCGCACTGCCCGACGCCCGACGAAGTTGCCGGGGGCATGGTCATTGGCGCGACCGAGGACGTCATCGACCTCTCGTGCAACAGCACCATCGGGACGGACTACCGCCTCGGCATTCTCACGTCGTTCACTGTGGACAAGGTGTACTCTGTCCGCGGCGGGCCGCTCTGCAGCGCGCCGTGCGACAAGTGCCGGGGCGGCATCTCGCGGCTCGTGCTGCGCAACGCCGGCGCGCAGACGATCCAGCAGCTGCAGTTTGTGAACCCGACGGACTCCGGCACGCCGCTCACGATGTACAATCCCGACACGGCCGCTTCGCTGGGCACGGCGTACAACCTGCCGCCCCAGGGCAGGATCGCCATCCAGGCCCCCGCGGGCGCCGTCTTCGGCACGCTCGAGGCTCGATACGTGGCCACCATCGTCCCCGTCGCGTTCCAAACGTTCAACCTTGACTGTTCTGATCCGCACGTTGCGCCTGTGCAAGCCGCCGACATCCCCTCGTCGGCCGCGTTTTCGTCGCTCGCCATGCTGGTTATGGAACCCGAGACGTACTCGCTGCAGGGCGGCCGCGTGTGCCCGTTGTCGGTGGGCTCGTGCGTGTACGGCATCGAGCGACTTGCCCTCAAGTACACTGGCGCCGGTTCTTCGAGCATCACCGTGACGCAGGGGGCGTCCAACCTTCTGTTCAACAACGCCGCCCTCAAGACGAACGACGTCGTCTGGATTGCGCCGCTGTCGGTTGCCGCCGGGTCCGTGATCGGTGACACGGTGTCGATCAAGACGGACGCTGGGACGGTTGTCTTCCCGACCGGCTGCGAGTACCCGCAGGGCAGAGGTATTTCGCGCGGCGAATTTACTGTCGTCGGCGGTCTCTTCCACAAGGGCGGTTACATGGGCGACCTGTCGTGCTCGGCGTGCTCGGGCGGCATCACGTGGCTCACCCTCCAGTACAAGGGCACGGAGGCGACCACGGTCACCGTGTACGATGCGCAAAAGGGCCACACGTACTCTGTGGACGTCGACCCCCTCTGCAAGTCCGGCGGCACGTGTGCGACGCCGGACGGGAAGTTCAAGCTGTCTGCCAACGCCACGGTGTTTGGCCACACGCTCCTTGTCGTCCCAACGGGCTTCCCGGCCACGACGATCAACACGAGCTGCTCGGACGCGTCGTTTGGCAAGTCGCTTAACCTCGAAATGTTCCAGATTGTCGACGGCGAGTCTCTCCACGGCGGCCCGCTGTGCCCCGTCGTGTGCGACCCGACGACGTACTGCGAAGGCATCTCGGAGCTGGTTGTGCAGTACAAGGGCGCCAAGAGCGCGTGGGTGCTCGCGTTGCCGGGTGTGGGCTCGCAGACGGACATTGACGTGAACAACAAGGACCGGCTGTTCAATGCGACGGTCCAGCCGGACGACATCATCCGCGTGGCGGCAAACCCGTCGCAGTCGCGAGTACTCGGCCACCTCGTCTCGTTCTTCGTCGACGGGAAGCGCGACTCTGACATTGTCACGGACTGCTCGCACAAGATTGGGCCCAACTGGCGTATGGGCTCCTTTGTCGTCGTCGACGCCTTCCAGGCCACGGGCGTCCCCCTCTGTTCCGCCGCCGGCAGCGACTGCAAGAAGGACGGTTCGTGCGGGCCCTGCGTCGGCGAGGTGACCCACGTGACGTTCCAGTACACGGGCGGCCCGGATCCCGTGACGGTGGAAGCCTTCCTGTCGGCATCGAACACGGACAACAACGCCCTGCTCTTTGAGGGCACGGTCACGCCCGGCGGCAACGACCTCGTGGCCCTGCGCGCCGCCCCGGGGAAGACGCTCGGCCACGCCGTTGCGCTCTTCGTCGATGGCAAGCTGGACGCGATGGTGGACATGACGTGCGCGCACTCGTTTGGCGTTGGCACTCGCCGGGGCCACTTTGTGGTGAAGGAGGGCTTCTCGACGGGCGGCGGCGAGCTGGGCGATGCGGCGTGCGCGCCGTGCAAGGCCGGCGTCAACGCGATGTCGCTCAAGTACAAGGGCGAGAGCGCCTACGTCCCCCTCGTCATCACGAGCTACTCTATTGTGAACGGCGACACGAAGACGCTGTTCAACGCGACCGTGCCCGGCACCGGCTCGTTCGTGGACCTTGTTGCCGGCGCGCTTCCCACCGACTCGTTTGGCGAGAGCATCCGCGTGTACATTGACGGCGTGCCGCACTCGACCATCTTCACGGACTGCTCCGTGGACGTCGGTCCCGGCGCCGCGTTCAACGACCTCGAGGTCGGTGAATCGCACTCCGTTGGCGGCGGTGCTCTCTGCGCCGCTGCGGAGATTTGCGCCCCCAAGGTGGCCGCGAGGAAGGCGCGTTCCGTGGCGGCGCCCTCGACTCCCAGCAGCTACAACGAGATGCACGTGTACTTTTACGCCGAGGAGCCAGACGGGAAGACGCCGGTGCCCGCGGCAAGCACGTCGCTGCGGCTGTCGCTGGTGGACACGCTAGGACGCAAGCTGGGCGACGGCGTCATGCTCTCGGACTACGTTGTTTCGAATGCGACGGCGGACCCGAAGTGGTCCAAGGCGTCGGTTCCCCTCACTGCCATGCTGACGGGTGCGTTGCGTGCGTGTGCGTGCGCGTTGCCTAATTGCCCTTCTCATTTTAGGTTTGTACTCACACCGACCACCTCGCCTTCGTCCCCGCGCTCTTGAACGGGCACGCGCCGCGCAGAGTCGTTCTTCCTGCTCCAGAACAAGGGCACGAACAAGTGCATGAGCTCGCAGGGCGGCTCTGCTGTCGGCTCGCTCGTGCGCCAGTACACGTGCAACACGGCCGAGGCGCACCAGCGCTTCGTGTGGGAGTACGGCGACGGAAACAAGGACTTTGCCCTGCTCCGGAGCGTCGGCACGGGCCTTTGCGTTGCGCGCTCGGGCAAGGCGGCCATCTACGACGCGTCGTGGCGCAACGGGAAGGTGTGGATGGTCCTCGCCGCGTGCGACCCGACGGACGACCGGCAGCGGCTGCGGTGGTACAACGGCGACCTCCTCATCCACAAGGAATGGGGCGTGTCGATCACAATTGATGCCGGGAGCGCTGCGGACGGCGCCGGGATGCTGCTTCTGTCCATTTGGGAGAACCACTCGAAGTGGCGCTACTACACGGACGTGACGTACGGCGGCACCGCGAACGGCGCGGCGTGCGTGTTCCCGTTCTCGTACAAGGGAATCAAGTACTACACGTGCACGACGGTCGATAACCCGACGCCGTGGTGCTTCACCGACCCCGACTATGTGCCGCGCAGGCGATGGGGACAATGCCTCAGTGGGTGTAGTGTGCAGTTGCTTGTGGTTGTGTTCGCGCGCGCAATTGTGCGAATTCAGCTGCTGGCGAGTGGTTGTGTTCGCGCGCGCAATTGTGCGAGTTCAGCTGCTGGCGAGTGGTTGTGTTCGCGCGCACAATTGTGGGCGTTGTGGTGCGGTCTTGTTTTCACTTATGTTCGTTGTTCTCGAACACTTTCTCGTTCATCTGCGATGCGCTCTTGACACATCGTCATTGTTACGCACCGCAGCGCAAACGTTCCAGAATGACGCCTCGGCAATCGGCGGCTGGACTGTCTCGTACGACTCAACTTCGCCCGCCACTCCCGGGCGCATGGTCTATTTTGACGACATCTCGTTCGTGCGCCGCGACTGCGCGGGCGCCGAGGATGCGCTCAACGTGGCGCTGATGAAGCCCGTCGTCTGCACGTCGACGTACGGCCCCGACTACGGCTGCGCGCTTGTCGTCGACGGCGTCAAGACGGACTTTGGCCGCCGCTGGGCGAGCGCCCTCCACTCGTCGTTCTTGGACGATCAGGTCGAGATTGATCTCGGGTACTCGCACGCCATCGACTCGATCAAGATATACTGGGCCATCCCCACGACATTCTACGACGTCGACATCCTGACGGACAGCGGCTACATGCGCGTCGCGAACGTGTCGTACAACACGGACCACGTGCGCGAGCACACGATGGCGGCCAACGCGCGCGGCTCGAAGGTTCGGGTGACGATGCGCGCCCAGGGCGCACAGTCTGTGTACTCGATCTACGAGATCGAGGTGCTCGGCCGCAACACGCGCGCAATCATTGCCGGGTCCGTGTGCACGCACGCGTACGGCGCTTCGTGCTATACGTTGCGGACCGACCCGAACAATCCGGGCTCCGGGCTCCCCAAGGACCGCGCGCGTGCGACGTGCGTGGGCCTCGGCGGCGACCTGGCCGTGCTCAACGCGGACGAGTACCTGCACGTCGCCAACCTGATTGGGTCCACTCCGCAGATGTGGGTGGCCGCGGCCGGTCCCGAGGACGCCGGGAGCTACCCCGCCGACACCCCGCGCAACTGCCTCGCGCGCAATGCCGTGGGGACGTACTCTGTCATCTCGTGCGAGACGTTCCTCCCCTTCCTCTGCAAGCTGTCGATTGGCATTGATAACTTCCGCCAGGGCTACCGCATCAGCAAGGCGTGCGGCGGCGCGGCGTGCCCCGGCAGCCCGTTCTCGGAGTCGCCGACGGTCATCGTCCCTGAGGAGATCAGCGCCAACGAGGGATTCGCGGCGACGCTGACATTCTCCTTTGACGACGGCGACTCGGCCGGGCCGTTCACCGCCCTCATCGATTGGAACGACGGTTCTGCAGAGCGCCTCGGCATTGACGCCGGCACGTGGTCGGCGTCGCGGTCGCACATCTACACCAAGGGCGGCCTCTACCGCGCAACAGTCACCGTGAGCGACGGTGAGGGTTCGTACGGCGCGGCTTCGACGCTGTTCCGCGTCTTCAACGTTCCCGCGCGCGTCCCCGCGCCCGTTGCGGTGGAGTGCTTTGAGGGCGCGACATGCACCGTGAAGGTGCCTGTGGACGACGAAGGTGCGGGCGACTCGCACACGGTCGTTGCTGTTTGGACCGACCCGCTCGTCGACACCCCCACGACGCAGCAGTATGTGCTTCCCCCCGAGGGGCACTCTCAGGACGTGTCGCAGTACATTCCGGCCTTCGGTACGCCTCGCTTCGTTGATCTCCGGCTGACGATCACCGACGACGGCGGCCTTGTGACGACGCACGTCACGAAGGTCAACGTGCGCACGAGCAAGCTGCGCGAGCTCGCGGACATTGCGAACAGCTGGATGCGCTCGGGCACCTTTGTGGTGGACCGGCCCTCGGTGCGTGCGTACGGCGGCGCGGACATGGAGTCGCTGATATCCGCGCAGATGGGCTGGACGCCGCTGCTTCCGGACTCTGCCGCCCGACTCGAGCTCACGTTGCCGACGGTCACTGTGATTGATGCCGTGTACCCCCTCTCGCCTCGCGTGGTCGTGCGTGGACAGGCGCAGCGCATCGACACGATGTACTTTACGACGGCGGTGAACGTCGCTGTCAACCTCTTTGTGCGGCGCACGCCGTTCGAATCGCGCGAGATGGCCATCGTAATCGAGGTGCCCGACACTGTCGTTCGCGAACAGCAGGGTCTCGACCCGACGACGGTCATCCCGATGTCCATTCCTTGGCGTCCGGACTACGCCTTCCCTGCGTCGGACATTTTCACGTCGTGGCTCGGCAGCTTTGACTTCTCCGAGACGACCATGGTGGTGTCGACGTGCTCGCTGACGATTGCGCAGGCGCGCGCGCTGTTTGGAGAGACTCTCGTGAAGGACGCGACGGGCACCAGCACGGACAAGTTCTCGTCGTCGCTCGGCGGCCTCACGGACCTGCTTCGCAACCTGTTCTCGGACACGTTCCACCACTCTGTCCTCGAGAAAGGCGTGAACCTCTACGGCAAGGTCCGCTACAACTTCCGCGTGCAGTCGTTCGACACGCTCAACCGCCTCTTCAGCGCGCACCCGACCAAGCCGCTGACGTCTGCCCCGGCGGCGCCCGCGCTGTCGATATGGGGCGGCTTCCTCCTCGAACAGCGGCCGCCCACGTACAACTACAGCCGCGTCGCGAGCTCTCGGTTCCGCATCAACCTCAACACGCCGCTGGACGCTTTCCGCACAGCCACGGACGTGGACCTCATCACCTCGGGTCCCGTCGTGATTGAGATCCAGGACGCCGACCAGAGCCCTGCGGGGGCGCTGTACGGCGCCGACTCGAACCGTCCGTCGAAGCTGTTCCTCAACTTTCTGCTGTCCATGCGCGTGCGCGAATTTGGGACGATGACGTTCTTTGTGGAGCAGTCGCCGTGGCAGCTCGTGCGCAACGGCGGCGGCGAGTCGAACCTCAAGGGCACGATCGTCGATCCCCTCCCGTGGAACGTCTACGGTCGCTCGTGGATGTCGCTGTCGTCGGCGCAGGTGTCGTGCTCGCTCAACACGAACAGCGACGTCATGATCAACGAGTTTGAGTTCAAGGGCATTGCGGCCATCAGCATGCCCTACGACAAGCCGGGCGCCCACAGCGTGCGCGTCGAGGGCCTCGCGCGCGTCGTCCTCGACCTCGCGAACAACAAGTACTCGATCGAGTCGTACGTCAAGACGAGCGCCGATCTCCCCCTCAAGATGACCTCGATCGCCAGCCTCGTGTCGTTCCTCTGGCTCGGATCGGCGACGGCGTTCCCCGCGGACAAGTCGTTTGACCTCACGCCCCTCCCCAACCGTGGCGTGGACCTCGTCATGGCGTCCGCGGACTTTGTGGACAAGGGCGTGCGCAAGGGCTTTGCCGTCTCAACGGTCGGCACGCTGCGCGGGTGGCTGCTGCAGGAACTCGCCGTGCTCTCGGAGTCGTACACGGCCGTCTCTCTCGGCATGTTCCAGGTGGCCGTGGCGGGACCGCTGCTCGACGTACGGCGCGGGTCTGAGACGCCACTCAGCATTGTCCTCACGGGCTCTCCCTTTGACATTGTGTCGCCCGGGCTCCGCATGTCGGGGCTCGTCGTGCGCGCAACGATCAAGAAGGAGATTGCGTCGGCGGACCCCGTCGTGTCGAACGCCGCCGCGTCTTTCATCATGACGGGCCGCCTGCGCCTCAACTTTGACCGCAACAAGCGCGCCAACGTCATCATGCTCGAGTGCAAGGGTTCGTGGACGTACGGCACGGACATTCAGCTGGTCGGCGGCTCGACGGCGCCGTGGTCGCCCTTTGGCGAGACGTGGATCACGGTGTCGGCGATCCAGGCCAAGATCAAGTTCCCGCCGTCGTGCGCGAGCGTCAGCGTCAACGCCACGGCCGCGTGCCACGCGGACCGCGTGTCGCGCATGGACTTCCGGAAGACCATCAACATTGATGCCGTGTACTCGCTCCCCATCCACGGCGTCACGGTGCTCTTCCCGGCCGACGTGTTTGTCGTTCGCAACTTTGCGACGGGGCTGTATGACGGCGCCGTCGTGCCCCGCGTGCCGCTGCCCGTCAAGGACGCGACGACGCTGCGCGATCTCGTCACCTCGATCATGAGCACGCGCGTCAACCTCGACGGAAAGGCGTACCTGGATTTTGTCAACGCCCTCAGCCCGCCCTCTGGATCGACGTTCGCCTACCCGACGAACGCGGGCGACTACTTTGACGTCGCGTGGCTCGAGACGCAGATCACGGCTCAGGAGCCGTACCCGACCGTGTACGGCGACCGCTCGACAGAGTTCCCTGCGAACAGCGCCGTCCCGCAGTTCACCGACGCGTTCCTGCCGCCGTCGTCGTCGAGCGGCCTCGCGAAGCGCTTCATGTACTTTGTGATTGCGAGCGCCAACTTTGACGCCGGCTACCCGCAGCTCAGGATCCCCGGCGCGAACCCCAACGGCCGCATCATTGGCGAGGGCATCACCATTTTTGACCGATTTTCGGTGGACGCGCGGACGGACCCCGTCGCCAAGCTCGTGGCGGCCGTGCCGGACGTCGCCGCCAACTCGAAGCAAATCTTTGAGGAGATCGTCGTCCTGAACGTTCCGATTCTCACGCGCGCGCCCGTGGAGGGACAGCTGTCCGTTTCGTTCAAAGGCACGACCAAGGCGGCAGGAGAGGGGGTCACGACGATGCGCACGTGGATGCAGATGTGGAAGGTGCGCGACGCCCTCACGCTGCGCGGGTACATCTGCCCGCTCGTTCGCTTCGGGTGCCAGGCGGCCATCTACAACATGGGCAACGAGTCGCTGACGCCCGCGATCGCGCACAACCCTCCGATCTTGCACGTCGAGCTGCTCTCGGTGCGCCCGCCCGTCCTCGACATTGAAAACTGCGCGACGCCGCCCTGCACGATGACGAACCACACGTACGCGTGCGACGCGTGCCCGAACAACTTTGTGGGCGACACGAGCGTCGGCTGCTATGCGAGCAACAGCCTCCCCTATGCGCTGGAAGCGTGCGACTCTTGTGAGTACGCTTTTGTGTGTCTGTTTGGTCGTTTGCTGCGGCGACTGCGCGTGCTCTATCGCAACTGGTTAACCTCTGTGTGCGCTTACATGCCCCACGTGTGATAACCTTCCCCTTGACTCCCTTCAGCCCGGTGCCTCATCGGCCGCGGCGTGTACGACCCGGCGACGACGGCGTGCATATGCAACGTGGGATGGCGCAACAGGGACTTCACGGCGCCGTGCTCGATCTGTGCGCCCGACTACTTCCCGCAGGCGAGTGTCTTGTCGAGGGCTTCTCGTGCTTGTTGTGTGTTCGTTCCTCTGCGCACTCACTGACGCGTCGTACCTTTTCCTCGGACAGGTCCCCGGCCAGCCGCTCGGCAGGTCCGCCCTTCCGGAGAACGCGACGTACTGTGGCACCAAGTGCATTTCATCGGGGTGCAACAACGGCGTGTGCGACGACCTGGGCCACTGCCAGTGTGGGTTGACATGGCGGCCGCCCCGTAGTGCTCCTGTTGGGGGGAATGCGCCGTGCCGAGACAGGAGAACAGAAATATGGTCTAACACGTTTTCTCTCGCGCAGCGTGCGGCAAGTATGGCACGTGGAACACGACCAAGTTTGGGACAGGAGCGCGCGTGTGGAATCACCGCGACTGCGAGTGCCAGCCGGGCTTCAACCACACGGACACGGCGCCGTGCGCGACGTGCCTCACGAGCTACTACCCGCTGCCGAACGTCACGGAGGCGCAGCTTGTGCAGTACAAGGGCAACATGTCTTTCGTGACGCCCGCGTGCTCGGTTTTGTGCGACACGACGATCAACTGCAAGAACGGAACGTGCAACGAGCTTGGCGCGTGCGTGGCGCCGCCGCCTTACATCCCGTCGGCCTTTGAGATATTCTTCGGCAAGAGTGGGTGCATCGCAAGCGTCTGCGCGCGGTTCTTTGTCTTTATCCTGTGACAAGTTAGTTTGCGTCTCTGCGCGTTCGTGTATCGCCTACGGTGACTCACATCCTCTTCGCGCTTTCGTTCCCCAGATTTGACGGACCAGTGCGACCTCGCCGTGAACAACATTGCGCTGCTATCGAGCTTGGCCGGCAGAGGCAACGTGCGCGACAGCGCCGACTCTCTCTGCCGCGATACGAGCAACCCGAATCGCTGGAGCGACGCGACGCGTTACTGCGTCTACAACGCCACCACCTACGATTTTGCCATCACGACCGACCCGATTTTCGACAGCTGCATGCTCCAAACACAGACGTTCCTCAACCAGGTGGCGGCGTCGTCGTCGGCGAGTGTTTGGGCGCAGAAGACGGCGTCCCCTTCGCCCACCGTCTCGCCCACTATGGACACTACGCCCGCTGCGGGCCGTGGCGGGCGCTCTAAAGAGGAGGACGAGCGCTGGCCGAGGATGTAAGCCGCGGCCGGCACGTCTCTGCCACAATGTCGCTTGTGTTACAGACAAATCCGCATCTCGCGCGTGCGCGCTGCGTTTTTTCCCCCCTTCCATGTTTCAATAGGTTTTTGTTTCGGCGACTTGCCACTCTTTGCGCGTGTGTTTCGTGTACTCAGTGTGTGTGCGTTTTCCTTGTGCCAAATTTCCTTGTGCCTCTGGGCACCACATTTCGCGTTGCGTCAGCCGTGGCATTGGGAGAGTATAAAACTGCTGCCCGACGGAAGAGCACAATTGGGTTTGATGTTACTGCCAACAGCATGGCCAGATACGAGTGCAACGGAGCACGAGAGCCTTTGTGTGTGACTTTGTCAGTGTCTTCGGACTTCAAGGTCTAGTGTCGCGGGCAGGCAGGTAAGAGACGGAATGTTGTTTTTTGTCTTTCCCTTTATAATCAGAGCGCAGCCAGAATACAAAGGGCGGGCGTCGCAGCCGGCGGACACCCCGGGCGCTTTCGCACCACTAAGTTACAAAGCAATAGCGTCCGTCGCCACAGCCATTACACTCGGCGTGCCGCGGATGTGGGGGATAATGGATCGAGTAACGAGAGAGAAGAGACGCGCGAAAAGAAGGAAAAACGCAAAGGCGAACGACACACGCGACCGCAGCACAACAGCGCGGGCGTGGTACGCTCACTTCTTGGCGCCGGCCTTCGTGGCGGCCTTCGTGACCTTGCCGGCGGCGGCGGCCTTCTCCGTCTTGTCGACCTCCTTGATGACACCGACGGCGACCGTCTGACGCATGTCGCG
>CALSCQ010001080.1:0-16941 GCA_943704525.1 Pigoraptor vietnamica | reverse complement strand
GTGTGTGTGTGTGTGTGTGTGTGTGTGTGTGTGTGTGTGTGTGTGTGTGTGTGTGTGTGTGTGTGTGTGTGTGTGTGTGTGTGTGTGTGCGTGCGTGTGTGTGTGTGTGTGTGTGCGTGCGTGCGTGTGTGTGTGTGTGTCGGTGCAGGGTGCGCGCGTGAATGTCATGGTATGCAATCGGCCGGCGAAGGAGTGGACTTAATGCCTGAGTGTCACGCCGACTGATGCTGAGGCCGCATTCCCGGGCGGATGAACAAATTCTGGAGTATGGACAAGCGTTGTACCTGGCTCAATACCAAGGGCCCCTGCCGGCCCTTGCTCGAACAGTGCAAGTGCCGGCAAACGGTGAGTACCATGTAAGTGCCGTAATGAGCATCGCTCACACTTCGCTCTGCACTTGCGACAATAAATACCGTCTTGAGGTTTCCTTTGGGCCATTCCTCGAACTGCTTCGAAAAATTCCACTGTCAGACACCGATCCCTTTTCGCTTCAGTAGAGTTGCGTAATTCAGGCCTATCTTACATTTCGCTTTTACTTTCACCAATGCGTGCGCGGGACGCAAAAAGTAAACGAACACACAAGAAAAAAGAGAAACAACGCACGACACAGCGACGCGCTATATACAGTACGACACCGGCTAAGACACCCAAATCCAACAACGTCCAAAGCCGAGAATTTGCCACCAATCGCGCAAAGCCATCCCACTTTTCACGCGGCGCAATACAACGCGACGCGCAAGCGCACGAACTCCCACGCGGAGGTGCTCCATTAATGCCCCCTTACAACTTTTGAATCTTCTGGCCCTGCACGACGGGGTTTGCCTTGGCGAGGTTCTCGCGCCCAGACGTCTTGTAGTCAAACGAGCACTCGTGCCTGTCGCTGTAGCGGTGGATGCCGCAGTAAACGCCGCCGCAACGGCAGGTAAATCCCGTGAGCCCGACCTTCTTGCTGCACGAGTGGCAGCGGTTCTTCGGCTTGCCGTCGGGCGTCATGTCACCCGCGGACGACGAAGGCGACGAGGGCGCATCCTCAACTGCGAGGAAGAAGGGAGAGGGGCGCATTTAAGCAAAAGTACGCATAGAAAAGGCACACACATACACACAGAGGGTAGGCAATATATGTCATGGGACACCGAATAGAGTGCAACATATCAAGCACATACTAATGCCCGGCTGGCCACACGCAACGCGGCGCAGAAGCAAAGAGCACAGGCGCAACGCTCACCCTTGGGAGGAGTCGACGGCACAATCTCCTTCTCGACGACGGGCGCGGGCGCGGGCGCCGGCCTCTCCTTCTGCTGTCGCAACACGGCATCCGGGTCCTGCCCCCGCTGCTTCAACGTGTCCTTGTAGCACTTGGAGCACATGTCCTCCATCAGCGCGCTTCCAAAGAAGCCGCATCCCTTGGCACAGCGCACGGGCGCGGCGTTGCCTTGCTGCGTGTCCATTGCGCCGCCCGCGTCGACCTCGTCAAAGCGCCGCTTCCGCGATATTCTTGGTACGAGTCGCACGCGCGTTCCCCAAAGAACACCGCGACGAGGGGAAAGAGAGAAGTATTGAGACCCCGCGGCTTCTTGAAGCACCCGCGGACGCCGCACGAACGATAACTCGTCGACGTAGATTATTATAAATCACAATTTGTCAATAGATATTAAACGTAATAACACGCGCTGAACGGAGCGAAGCGCGACTCCAATTGCCTCCTTAGTTTCCTCGTAATATGTTCGAAGTGAACGGATAAGAAAAGAGGAGGAAGGAATAAAAAAGGAAGGGTGACGCAAGGGATGTCAGCGGAGAATTGCGACTGCGGTTTTTGGTTGATGCGGCGCAGTTTCAGCGAAAGTTGCGTTCTCAATCACAGCGTTAACCAGCTCTTATGACGACGGGGATATACACGAACACCCCCTGAAGAAGAGAGGAGAGACGATGGGGAGGGAAAGCGGTTGCGAAGGGAAGGAGGCGTGTGTGTGTGTGTATGTGTTGTGAGTGTCAGTGTCATCGCTCTTTGATTTGCGGTTGAGTCCCATACATTTCCCATAGAAATCGCGCACAAAGAAAGAGTGAGAAAAAAAAATCGATGCAATCAGTATTGCGCTAAAAATAACTGCCGTGTGGCAACCCGAATTTGGGAAGCCGGCTCGTGGGGCGGAGCCCGGGCGATTTCATTGAAATGGGGCGCGATTTTATCAAGATTTTTACGAATATCTCCAATTTACCCCGGGTGTTTGCGATCTCATCGGACTTTAGATTGAATAACACGTCCATTTCTCGCCGATAATCCGTTCGAATTTTCAGTTCAGTACACGTCTGGTGGACACCTGTCCGTTTTTGGCGTCACGGGACATCATCGCATTGCGGCAAAGATCTGCTAATCATTGAGAATCGATGCCACTCCGATGTAAAACCTGTAATTGAGAGTCATAAAGAATGGATTTTGTAATTTAGTAGAATTTAAGAACGATGATGTCACCGTTTTGGAAACATGACTGACGTCATGCCAGCTTAAATATGTCTGGACCCTTTGCATGTTACTTCAACGCAAGACGCAGTGTGTGCCGGCAACTTATACTTCGGTCGAGAGCCAATGATAGAACTGAACACCAACTACCGTCGCCGCCGGGAAGTTGGCCGCCGGGCTCGGATCGTCGCTTGGCTCAGGCCCATGCCGGGCCACCGGGCCAGGCTGGGTAGGCCGGGCCCGCCGGCCGCCGCCGCCGCAGCCCGAATGCTGGCGTTCCAAATGTCTGGGGCGGACTGAGGTATCGTGGCGCAGGTCCGCCGAATGGTCAGTGCCCAGAGGCCCGGCGGCGGAGGCAGCGCCGTAGCCGCCTTCTCAGGGATTTCAACTGTGCGCAATTTCGGATACTGCCGTCAGTCGCACACTGCTCATTCATTCCATGGGTTACCTTCTGTTACCGAGCAACCGCTGAAGTGCCCATGGTAACATAGTTGACATTTTGACATATTTTTACCAAATTTGGAAATACTCAGTGGTATTTGGAATGTGGCAACACATTTTTCGTTAAAAATTCCACATTTTTCACATTAAATTCTGACCACGCCTCTTTGCAATTAAGAGGGCGAGGCAAAGCCGACAGAACAAAAGCTTTTTTATTGAAATATAATTTGGAGGGAGAACCAATTTCGGCGATAAATTTGTCAAAGTTTTCAATATAAAACATATAGAAATCTGACGAAAATTTATTTATTTATTGCAATTTTTTTTATTACTTGACATCTGAAGTATCGCCGATGTCCAGTGAGCCAATCGCAGTGGCCTTCGTACACGGATGTGTGGGGTTGGCTGTGTCCTCCTCCTGGGCGATGGCACGTGTGTGTGTGTGTGTGTGTGTGTGTGTGTGCCGTGTGAATGTGACCGTGCGTTTGGCAGTAGTGCTTGCGCGTTTGCGTGTGAGTATTGCGCGAGTGTGCGCGTTCCTTGCGGAGGGTGGTGCCCCTTGTGTGCTTGTGCGGTTGGCGGAGCTGCACCATGTCCCCCGATCAGCGGGGTTTTCAGAAAGGACGTGCGAGACACCCACTCACCTTGCAATTTTGCATTCCTGCGAGTGGACCGTCCGTGGTCATCTCGAACCCGTCTTGTTTCTGAGCATCTCCACTCTGAGATTGTCCTTCCGATGTGTGCG
This sequence comes from Pigoraptor vietnamica, assembly GCA_943704525.1. Lineage (NCBI taxonomy): Eukaryota > Filasterea > Ministeriida > Capsasporidae > Pigoraptor > Pigoraptor vietnamica. The sequence continues at coordinate 13,297 of CALSCQ010001080.1, read as the reverse complement.
TTTTAACAAGTGCTCGGCGTCGTTTTCGGTTCGCACAAATGGCCGCTGTGCTCAATCCGCACGTCCGTCTGCAACACACGAGTGGGCGTAATATCCAACACCAGCGCGAATACAGCCTCGAGTCCTGGGTAAGCTTTTATGGCGACCATGATCGCACTTCCCCCCTCATTTTTGCGAGGATGTGCAACTTTAACACCGATCGAACGCATGGAAAGGTCTACACACATTCACACGCCCATGCGGACCTCACTGCCTTGCAGCACTCAAATTCGCACGCGAGCGATCATGAGGACAACCCCAGCCGCACGGGGACCCCGGACAGCGTGTCTGTGGACGTGAGCAGCGATTCCGACCCCGACGACGGCAGTCGGCATCGCCAGGCGCGGGTGCGTGCGTGTGTGTACGAACGTGCATGCGTGAACGCACTTGTGTGCGAAATCATCGAGTACGATTATCACCTCGCGTTTGCAATCCTTTGGCGATTGTAGTGTGCGCAAAGCCCGTGTCCCTTCAACTGACTTGATCTTCCCTTTGCGCCGCAGGACAACGACATGTATCCCCACGGCGACGCCGAGCGACCCGCGACGTACCTCATCCCGGAGGGCGCCGCGAACGGCGATGCAAAGCCGTTTCATCTCGAGCACCGGCATGCCGCGTATGCTGACAAGAACAGCGTCGCAACCGAGGCGCGGCCGAGCTCGTGGGCGGGGATGACGGCGGCGGATGCCGATCCCCTTGTGCGCTTTTCGAAGCGGCACCTGTGGGAGATTCTGACGATCGTCATTCTCTACTCTGGCTACGTCGGCAAGTACTTTGTGACGTCGCACATTAGTGTGCTCAAGACGCTCGTGCAAGACGAGCTGGACATGTCGGAGGTCACGTGGGGCTCCACCGCGGGCGCTGCGTACGTCGTCTACTCGATTTCCAAGGTCCGTCTCTGCCCTGGTTTGAGCCGTCTGTTGGTGATCGCGCGATGCGTTCACATCTCTGCTTGCGCACACCTAACCTCGTTATTTGTGCGATCTTATGTGGTTGTTTTTGTTTTGCGTATTCGTTGTAGCGTGCGTGTGCGCGTTCTCTGTCTTCGTTGCGCGTGTTTGCAAAGAACGCGGTATCCCTAACCAGCGCCAACGTGAAATTAATCCGTCCCGATCTCTTCCCTCTCCCTACTCTTTCAGGTCGTCTTCGGCGTCCTCACGGACCGCTACGGCGGGCGCGTCATGTGGCTGTTTTCGCTGTGGGGCTCGTCGGTGATGACGCTCGGCTTTGCGATCTCCCCCGGTCCCCTCATGTTCATTCTGAGCTGGAACTTCCTCTTCATCTGCCTCTGCCCGGGGTGGTGGGTGCGCGCGCGCGTGTTGTGCGTGTGTGTTGTCCCCTCTGTTGTCGGTCCCCTTTTCTTTGTCTCTGTGTGTGTGTTTTTGTGCGTGGTTTGCTTCACCTTCTCTATTTCCATTGAGAGGCCCCTTACGGTGTACGCATTGCCTCAGGTGCACTTCTCTGTCGTACGTCCTTCCGTTTTGGCTCACTTTTTGAATTGGCCAATCGTGCGCAGGATTGCCCTCATGAAGATTGTCTCGCGTTGGGTCCCCCCTCAGCGTCAGGGAATGGTATGCGCTCCTCGTCTCTCGCTGCGCTCCACTGCGTCGCGTTGTTATGAGCATTACCTCCAACTGATGCCTATCTCTCGTTCACCGACACTGTTTTCTCTTCTTTCTTCCCCCACGCGATGCCATTAAAGCCCTCTCACCCACCTATCTTTCTCTCTCTGCGCGCGCGCAGATCAGCGGCCTCCTCTCCACGTCCTATCTCATCGGCGATGGCGCAGCGCGCTTCACGCTCGGCATTCTCCTCGCGTGGGGCTACCAGTGGCGCGGCATCATGGTCTTCTGCGCCATTGTTGCCATTGCGCTCGGTGTCCCCGCCCTCCTCTACCTGTGGGACGGCCCTTCGGACGTCGGCTTCCCCGAGCTCGTCAAGTCGCAGCCACCGATGGCCGCGGCGAAGACGTCTGTGACGGAGGTCGAGCTGTCGCACCTCCAGAATTCGGAGATTGGCATGGTGGGTGCTTTGTTTTTTCTTTTCCCTCCTTTCCCATGTGTTGTTGTCCATGTTTTGTTTGTTCACTTTTTCTCGCATCCAACGGCTTCTTACTCGCTCTCGGCGCGCTTGCAGACGCCCCGCGAGCGCTTCGTCCACAAAATTCGCACGCAGCTGCTCCACAACGAAATCTTTTGGCTCGTATGCGGCCTCTCGACCTCGGTGTATCTCCTGCGCGAGCTCTTCTTCGCCTACAGCGCCAGCTATCTCCAGAATGTGTACGTGTCTGACGATGATCGCGCGCGCACGCACACAAACATGCACGCGCGCACACCACACACACACGCACACACACACACACACACACACACACACACACACACACACACACACACACACACGTTGCAGGCAAACGGCATCCTCCTAATCGCGCGCCCCTCCCTTTTCTTCAGGTACTGCCAATGGGGCGAGTCGTGCCTTGACCCGGCGAGCAAGAGCGCCGCGGCCGCCGCTTCCGCCTGGGGTTCGATGGCCTTTTCGCTCATCGGCGTGACGTCGACGCTCCTCGTGGGCTACCTGAAGGACCGCCTCCCCAAGAAGCACCGGGCCTCGCTGTGCGTGTCGTTCCTCAGCATCCTCGTGTCGGGCCTTCTCTATCTCTCGTACAACGCGACCGAGATGACCTTCAACGGCGCCGTCTTCCTCCTGGCCGTGTGCGGCTTCGGCCTGCTCGGCCCGTACTCGCTCCCCGGCGGCGCCTTCTCCGTCGACATTGGCGGCCGCGACCTTACGGGAACGGCCAACTCGCTGATTGACTCTGCGGGTGCTATGGGCGCGTTTGCCATCATGATTATCAAGGGACAGATGGGCGATAGGTGCGTTTCAAGCGTCTTGTTGAATGTGCGCGTGCGTGCGTGTGCGTGTGAGTGTGAGTGTGCGTGCGAGTGTATTGCGCGTTCTCCCATGCATGCCTGCGATTGTCTGCGTCTCTCTTAATGCGATGTGTCATGGACGTGACGACTTACGACGTTCTCTCTTCCGTCTGTGCCGCAGCTGGAGCCTCATCTTCTCTCTCCTCGCGATCGTCGCCACAATGGCCATATTCCTCTCGTCGCTGCTGTGGCGCGTGGACATGCGCAGGGCCCTCGTGCAACTCCAGGCGGAGGCGCAGCAGTCGTAACGGCCGGCGTTAATGTGGGCCTCGCGCGCCCACTTATGTGAATAGCACCTTTTCTCACTTTCGCAAACGCTTTCCCTTTGTTTACTCTATCCATGGGCCAATAACTCTCTGCGTGCGTTTTGCCCATGCGAGACGATGGCTATGTCTTCTCTTTTTCGCGGCGGCGGCGGCTGCGCTGTGTGCGTGCGTGAACAAGCATCGGTCGGACACTCTTAATTTTCGCTCTATGTTTTTTGTGTGTGTACGCACACAAATTTCGAGTGACCACTTATTATGTCGGTGGAGTCTGCGGGCAGGCCGTGCCGAATACAATGTCCGTGTCCAAACAGCCTTGTTGCTTGAATTGCACTTGCAGCTTCTACGTGCGTGCGTGCGTGCGTGCGTGCGTGCGTGTGTGTGTGTGTGTGTCTGTGGCCAATTCAAATTCACTCCTTCATTGCCTTTATAAGAACGCGCGTTGCGGTCACACACCGAACGCCACGAAGAGCACGCACGCACGCACGCAAACACAATCTCTATCTGCGCAAAACTCTCAGACCACTATGTACACACTCTCCTTGAGACCGACATTTTTCACATGGACCGACGAAAGGCGTCGTGGGGCGCATCGGGGCGCTCGTATGCGTCGGCCTCTTGCATCGACGCGTCCCTTTCGGCGACTGCACGCGCCTGTCGCACGCGGCGGAAGCAGGCGTCGAGCGTGAGCTCGATCTTGCAGCGAGTGCGGATGATCGATATGTCTGTGTCGAGGCAGAGTCAAGGGAACGAAGGACGCAAATGGAGTGCCCGCTGAGCCGACAGAGGCACTCGCACGCACGCGAGAGGGCCGTTGATAACAGCGGAGCAGCACGGACAACAACCACAGATGGGAGCCACATACGTCAGAAACAATCACAAGGACTTCACGTGGAACAGAGGCAGAGGCATGGGCGGGATACACGGCCACGTGCTGCGCTCGCCAAGCTGAATGCACGTCTGCAAATCGGCCTCGTTTGGGTTCGACAAAAACTTGAATACCGACAGCACGCCGATGTCGGGGACGATCGTCACGTCGCCCTCGTACTTCTGCGTGAACACCGGCTGGAACATGCGCGGGAAGACGCCGAACTCGGCCGCCTGGATGTGGACAAGTCGTGTCAATCGCTGCACACGTGACGAGACGACGGTGTGTGTGTGTGTGTGTGCGTGTGTGTGGTTGTGTGTGTTTGGTTTGTGCGTGCGTGCGTGCGTGCGTTCGTGTGTGTGTGCATGCGCGTGTGACATTCAACGGCCACTCGCCTGGAATGTGATATCGCCAATGTTCTCGCGAATGAACAGCTCCAGTTTCGCAATGTCCATGAGAACGCCCGTCTTCAAAAAGCGCGTCAGCTTGCGGCGAGCGGAGCCCTGTAAAGCAGTCCGGCGTCGGTGTCGCGCATTGGCACACGCGCACACATCACGCCATGAACAAGGAAAGCTCTGAAGGGTGTGCGCGGGTAGTAGGTAGGCGCGTGCGTGCGAAAGCGTGCGTCCTGGTAGAGAACATGGGAACGTGCGCAATGGAGGCACGCTCCACACACCTACCACGCACACACACACACACACACACACACACACACACACACACACACACACACACACACACACACACACACACAACAGCGCACACACCTTGCCAAGTCGGTCGAAAGCGCCAAAGTTGATTGTGTTTGGCTTGAAAAAATGCGGCAGTTCGTCGTCGCGGAGAGTGCCGAGGAACGCCGCCACGAGCGACCCAATCGACGCACCGCTAATGACGCGCGGAAGCAAACCGAACTCATAGAGGCACTTGACGACACCAAAGTGGTACCTGCGCACGCACACGCACGCACGCACACAGAGAGATGTCGTTTCAGCTTAGACTATAGATGTGCCCATCACACAAAAGAGAGAACGTGCAGGGACGGACAGACGCGAGATAGCGATGACACCAAACACGGTGACGACAATGGCGGTTCGATGCAACGAACAAGCAAAGCTACGCACGCATCACGAGAGAGAGGTCTCAGTTCGTGGCAGTCATACAGGTTGAACGCCCATCGACTCTAGTCACGAGAGAGAGAGAGAGAGAGAGAGAGAGAGAGAGAGAGAGAGAGAGAGAGAGAGAGAGAGAGAGAGAGAGAGAGAGAGAGAGAGAGAGAGAGAGAGAGAGAGAGGTCTCAGTTCGTGGCAGTCATACAGGTTGAACGCCCATCGACTCTAGTCACGAGAGAGAGAGAGAGAGAGAGAGCAAACACTCACATTCCAAGGGATGCGCCGCCGCTGAGCACCAGCGCCGACCGCCCAAAGGCCTGTCGCGTGTCGCGGAAGAACGCCTCGCGTGCGTCGAGGGAGAGGTCTTCGCACTCGGCAATGTCGTTGAGCTGGTGGACGACCTGCAACGGCGCACGCGACGGTGGCATCAGTGGCGAATGGAGTGGGAGCAGGACTGCGTTACGTCACTATGAAACTTGCGCACGGAACCACACAACATATGCACGCACGGACATTGACGCACACACGACTCTATAACTTCTGTCGGCGAGAGAGTGCGTCTCTACCCGCGCACGCAGAAACCCACCTCGTCAATGTACTGCTCGATGAGCTTCTTGCTTCCCACGAAACAGCGCGTGTACAGCAGGGGATTGTCGATGCCGCCGATGGATCGCATGAGCCCCGCGCGAAGCTGAAACACCATCGCCTCAAAGTCGCCTCCCCGCCTGTCGCCGTCGAAAGGGCACGTGGGAGTGGTCAGCATGCGGCATTAGGCGAGTGAGGGGGTGCGTGTGTATGTGGGTGTGTGTGGGTGTGTGGGTGTGTGTGTGTGTGTATGTGTGTGTGTGTGTGTGTGCGTGTGTGTGTGTGGTGTGTGTGTGTGCGTGCATGTGTGTGTGTGTGTGTTGAGCACAGTCGTGACAGGTGCGCGTCGACTTTGGCGGTCACCTTGCCGCGCGCATGTGAGCGAGGCGCGTCTCGATTAGCTCGCTGTCATAGTGATGGGACTCAGGCCTCAGCTTCCACGACTCATTGCCTGCAGTTCGCGGCACAACAGGCGCGAATGTGAACACGAGCAGACATCGCAGGTGCTATGTCTCTACACACGTCATAGAGAAAGGGTTTGGGTGAGCGACATCTCGTGCGCACTTCTCTCCCTTGGACGATCCGAGAGGCACCTTCACTCTGCACTCACCCTCCAGCTTGTCGAGGCTCCACGCGGCCACAAACCACTCGCTGTACTCTGTCGCATTGCGCATGGCGCTCTGCAGCCGCTTCCGTAGGGGACGTCGCGGAAAGACGATGTTCAGCACGGCGTGCAGCGCAGCCGCCACGAGAGACCCTATCCACGCAACGCACGCCCACACGAGGGAGCGCCTCGCACCCGCCTGGGCACCCATTTGTACCGCGAAGGGCGACGCGCGCTGTGCGGGAATGCGTGGGAGAAGCGTCTCCTTCTGTCTTTTTCTATGTGCGGAATTGGCGTGTGACAGTGGCACGTGACGGATGATTCTGTTTCAGTGGGAGATTATGTGTGGGATAAGGTGAGGGTTCAGACGGGCGATGATTTGAGGTTGTGGTGGGGGTTGAATGGTCTGCGCTGTCTCTGTGGGTTACCGTTGCGCGCGCAAAAAAAAGTTACCCTTCCTGTTGTCGCTGTTGGCGGATACTCACTCGTCCACGCAGACGCACGCACGCACGCAACAGCACGGTCACACACGCAACGCACGCACGCGCGCACACACGCACACACACTTCCGTCGTATGCTGCGACATACACACGCAAGCAACGTCGACGTTTAGCGGCAAAGGGAGTGGCTCTCATGGCATCCCTTAGATCTCCAGCGACCGCTCTCAACTTCGTGCGCTGCATAGCTCTCCTTCATTCGCCGTCACATAACACGTCTGTGTTAACGTTACATTCGACGATGTCGTGCGCGACCGACACGCCTGTGCAGCCGCAATCGCCGGAGGCTCCGTCGGCCCCCGCTGCGGTCTCAACGCGCGATCGCGTCCTCTCGGCCTCTTCCCGAGGTGACTGGGACGACGTTTCTGCAGCGCTGAGTCAACCGGACGACACCGTATCCTCCGTTTCGCTCTTGCGGTGCGTGGCCGACCGCAGGGACGCCGGCACCCTCTCTCGAGTGCTCCTCAGCCGCGCTCCCCCGCGACGGGTGCGCGCAACAACTCCGTGCAACGCGCGCGCCTCAACAGTTGCAGCGGACGGTGCGTCGACAGACCCTTCTGTGGGCACAATAGATGGGACCCTGGCGGTGACAGCGTCGCCACCGCGCGCGCGTGTTACACCTCCCCTGTCGCCCGTTGGCGCGGCGACAAGCACCCGGCAGTTACACACTTCTGCCCACTGCGACAGCCGCACTCCGGAATCCGCGACGTCGGACCCTTCCGAAGAGGGAAATGGGCAAGTGACTTCGCCGCAGAGCGCGACGCCACCCGGGAACCGCTTCACGCCGCGCCGGTGGCCCTTCCGCCGCTCGTCTACTCCCAACACCCCGTCCCCTTCGTCCCCGGCGACGCCATCGACGTCCGCTGCGGGTGCTACAAACTCACCGCCCAAACAGTACGCGCGGCCGTCGTCGCCCCCTTCGAGCCCGCGGCAACTCGCGCGCGACTCTCCTGCGTCGACATCACGTGCCGCTACGACTGCCTCGCCCTCGCAATCGCCCAAGCAGTCGAGCGGCGCTCCCTATTATCCGTCCACACCGGCGTCTCCTAGGTCTGCAGCCCCCTCACCGTCGTGGACGCCGACACCGAAGCCGCCGCCGCGTGCGTTCAGCGCGCGCACGTTCACCCTCGTCGGATTTGACCTCGAGACGGGGGGTTTCAATGCGAAGCAGCATGCCATTCTTTCCATGGGACTCTGCGCGCGTGGGGGTGCGCCGTCGACGACGCTCGTGCATCCTGGCATCATGGCAGTGGAGGCGGAGGCGCTCAAAGTGAACGGCCTCTCGCTCGCAACGCTAAAGGAAAAGGGGCAGCCATACACGACAGCGCTCGCGTGGATGCACGAATACCTGTGCACGGCCTCTCTCTCGGCGCCATCGTCTGCAGAAGCGTCGCCGTCGACCTCGCGTCACCCCAACTGGGACGAGCACGCGGTAGTCCTCGTGGCCCACAACGCGCCCTTTGACGTCCGCTTCCTTCTCGCCACCCTCGAGCGCGGAGAGAAGCAGCGCAGGCTGTTTGAGAGCGCGAACATTTGGTACGTCGACACGCTCGAGCTCGTCGGGCTGTACAAGTCCGGGGACCACCCGCACAGCCGTAAACTGGGTGCGATCCTCGAGTCGCTGCAGGAAAAGGGGGCGACTGGCTTTCCGACGGGCGCTGCGCACGAGGCGGGCTACGACGCGGCCGCTGCGCTGTTTGTGTTTGAGCACTATTGGGGGGAAGCGGCGGAGGAGGTCGTGCGAAAGCACGCGCTGCCGCTGTTCCCGGTGCGATGAGTGCGAATGAAGGGCATGTCGGAATAACAACGCCTCTTTTTGTTTGCCGTTTTCGTCTACTCCATTTCGTACGTAGAGAAGTGCGGCGTTGGGCTTTCGTTCGCTAAGGCACAGGCTGCGAGTGCACGTGACACGGCCGTTGCGCCTGTCCAATCTTTGTGAAGACAAAGACGGCGAAGGAAACCGCTTTGTTCAATCGAATACGCGCACGCACGCACACGCCACGCCGCACACAAACGCACGCACACGCAACGCCGCACACATACGCACGCACGCACGCACGCACGCACACAGGGCCTCACTCTCACACTATCGCGCCGTCCCATTCCCGCGGGTGCGCACCAAAAACCCGTCCTTCGTCCGCAACTCCGGGGGCAGATCCGCCTCGTAGCGCGCCACCATTCCCTCGGGACACTCGCGATACGACCGCCAAAAGTACTCGAGCGTCGACGGGTTCTGCATGAGGTATTCAAACTCGTCTGTCTCGTCCACGCGCTGCCGCCCAACAATCACGCCGGGGTAGTCCTCGCGACCGGCAAGGTCCTCGAGCGTGGGACGTCGGATGCCGGTAAGAGAACATGCCTCGTCGAGTGCGCTGGGGAAGCCGTCCGCGTGGAGGCCGTTGCGCACGTGGGTGTCGAGGTTGTCCTACGCGAGAGAATGCGCGTGAGAGGGAGAGTATGGTAGTCGTGGGCTCGTGGGCTGACAAACCACGCACAAACGCCAACACACACACACACAAAGGCACACGCACGCGCAACAGGGCGAGCAAAGAAGGAAAGGGGGAATGAGGGGCTTCGAAGAAAACGAACGAGAAGAGAATCTATTCACCAGACAAGATGCAACGCACACAACACACACATCGACGTACATTAAACACACACAACATAGAGATTCCCTCACACCTGAAAGGGCTGAATCTCCTCATCAAGCAACCACGCGCGCGTGTCCCGCCCGAGATACCGCACGAGAAGAGACGCCGTCGCACCCGTCTGCGGGCACGACTCGAGACCCACAGCGAAAGGGTCTTCGATTCGCGATGGCCACCACATCTGCCGACGCCGCTTAAACTTTGCCCACACGACATCCCCCGTCCGCGCATACATGTGGCAGATGGTGCGATACGGCGGCGGCAACTCTTCTTCGCCGGGCATCGAAGCGCTTGCCGTCGCGGGCGCCTTTTCCGCGTCGCCCACGCGCGCCAGCTTGGCAGCTTTGGGTACGGCGCCCTTCCACGGCGGCGACTCCTCCGAGCCACTTCCCGCGCCACTGCTGCGGCTGCTGCTGCCGCTCTTTGCCCCGTCCTCGCGCGGACGGCGCTCCGGGCTTTGGCTGAGAGAGCGTTTGGGGCGCCGCGTGCGCTGCGGGCGGTCGCTCGCGTCCGGCCTGTCCATGGTAGGGACTACAGCCCTCACTTCAGGCTCGATGAACAAGGCAAGGGCTCTTGCACCCGTCTGAGCGGTGCTGCGGAAGAGTGGGATGTGCGCACGTGTTGTAGAAGACTGCGCGATGAAGCGTCTGTGTGTGCTTGTGCGTGAAAGATTCGCCTATTGGCAGGCCGGTTCGCGCCATTACTCTGCCTTGCGAATTTTAACATCCACTCTGCGTTGACATGTTGTGTAACATCCACCATGCATTGAGACTGAGCCTCTGTTACAATGGCCGCGTTTGTGTTTGACATGAGGTGGGTGTTAGGTTGGCGCGGCCTTTTTGAAACGGCAAACGAACTGTTATGTGAGAGAGGACCAAAGACAGACGCACGAACCACACAGCACGCGCGCTTGCAGACACGCACACGCATGTTCACCTCGCTTCATGCGTGACGAATTTGGACGTATTGCTCGCAACGACGCCGTTGTGAGTGTCTGTGTGTGTGTGCGTGTGTGTGTGTGTGAGTGTGTCTGTGCGTGTGTGAACGTAAAATGGACGACAGAGGCGATTCAGAGCCTCAGGACGGCGAGACCTCGGTGACAAGCGAACCGCCGGCCATTTTTGACATGACTTTTGGTGGGTGCAAATTCGCCGGCGCCTCTAAAGTGTGCTGCTGTGTGGGCCGTAGCGTGTGGGCCGTCGCGTACGCGTGTGCCACTATGTATGTGCTTGTGTTGCGTTACATATACGCAAACGCTGCTCGTGAATGTGGGTCTCCGTCCCCCCCACACACACACACACCAAACCAACGACGACAACACACTCACACACAACCGTTTCTCTGCAGGTCTTGCGCGGCGCATTCCTGTCGAAGTGCGGGACGCAGTGGGCGCTTATGTCGTGGCCGCGGTGTGTGACGACGACCATTCTACATACACACACACATACACACACACACGCACATGCACACACAACGACAGACACACATGCGCATCCATATCCTATCACGTGAGACGGGCGCGTTGCTTACGTTTCGTCGTGAACTCTGCGCCGTTCTCCAGGCCGCCTTCCCAGTGTGCCTCGGCGCCATTCAGCTGTGCGTTCTCCGGCCGTTGAGGCTGTGGTGTGGCCACGCTCTCTCGTACCCCCTCGGTCTTGCGGCTGTCTGTGCTGCCGGCGCGACGAGCGGGGCGACCTTCGTGCTGGCGACGGAAGTGCTGAAGGACACGTACGCAGGCAGACGGCTTGAAGTTGCATACAGCATCGACCACAAAATGTACGAGCACGCGCTCAAGGCAGCTGCGGCGGCTGCGCGGGATGCATGGGAGGACGCAGCGCCAGACTGGCGGGTGGGCATCGCCGTTGCGAGCGTGTGTGCTTTGTGGTTGCATGGGGGTGTGCTTGCGCGCGTGGCTTCTACGGGGACGCTGACGGAGTACGTGAGCACGAGTGGGAAGAACCCCAATCTGTTGTTTGTTATTCGAACGCGCGTATTAATGCGGGGCACTGCGCGTGCGGGCTGCGCAGGAAGCGCTGTTCTACGCCGTTGCTTCCGTTTTGCCGTACAAGGCTCTCGGAGGTCGATTCTCCTCCGTCGCACCGAGCCACTTATGGTACCCGGGTGCTCACGGGCGCGTGTGAGTGTCGGAAAGCGTGCTGGAGAGCATCCACACTCGCATTTGTTTGCGCTCGGTCTATTGCCGCCCCTGTGACACTTTTGTTGTACCTGCACGCCTTCTTTCTCTTGTCCACGCTAACCTCTTATACGCTATCATCGCTCGCAATCCGCACAGAAACCTTCCGGCCACGCGCGAGGTCGCACGCCGCGACATCAAGCAGGCGCTGAACGCCATCGGCCGCCGCTACGGCTGCCACTCGTGCGGACGTCGCGGGCTCTCGCTATTCATCGCCGACCACCAGCCGCCAACGTCCATTGCGGCGGGGCGTCCGCAGTTCTTCTATCCGCAGTGCGAGGTATGGAGGCAGTTACACGCACGCATGCGATGCGTCCTTACTCACTGCAACACGAGCAACTGTTTCGGTTTGTATGTACCGATCTGGGATGTTGTTTACGCGTCATTCCACTCGCAGCCGTGCTCGGTGCGTCAGGGGCATTCCCTCCTTGATGCAGCCACACGCCGCCCCGCCTTCTCCACCCACGCGACTGCGTTGAGGCTGTACCACCTGTGGCCGCCCGTCACTGTGCTGTGGCCTCACTTGCGCACGCCCTGGAACGAGGGCGTCGACGCGTGTCGCGCCGAGTTGGGAGAACTGTTGCGCGCGATTCAAGACCGCTGAGCGAAGCCCGAAGATGCGAAAAGGAATTGGACGCCCGAGAACGCTTCGCCCGAGCTGACGCCGCGGGGGCGCGCTCGCACGCCGTATCGACGCGCCCTCTTATCGCGTTTCACGCTGGTCGCAGTGGCGCGATATCCGCGCCGTATTGGCGCGGTGCCCGCAATGCCCGAAGGCCGTGCAGTGCCCGCGCGACCGGGCGTGTGAGTGCGAAACATCGCACTTGTCGAGCCAGTGCACGACCGCCAAACGCACCGTGCGCACGCCGCACGGACAGGGTCTGCAAGGCGAGTCCCGATTGGACGTCTCCCGTAAATGAGGGAAATTTCGACAGTTCAGCGCCGTTTCACGCCGTCGCGCTACGTCAATTCCGTCGCGAGGTTGAGCACGGCTTTACAGTGCGGGCGGCCGCGCAGCACGAGGAAGAGGTCGAGGGCCTTGGTGGGGACGGGCGATTCGTGCGAGAGGGGGGAGTCCTGCGTCACGTCCATCGCGTCGGTGTACACTTTGTAATCGCTGCCGATAAGGAGGTCAAAGAGGTCCTTCGGCTTCGAGTCGGTGTGAAACAGCAGCTCGGGATCGAAGCGAACGAAGAGGAAGCACGGCATGCGACGGCCGCGCGCTTCTCCGTTGAAATTGAAGAGGTTTTTGCCTCCCAGAAGTATGCTCAACTCGTGCCCGTTGGCGTTGACCTTCACGACCAAGACCTCGCGACCGGGGGGAACGATAGCGTCGAGGGTTGTCGTCAACATCCTCTCGGACGGGGGGCGGTCCTTCGCGCCACGGTCGTCGACCTTCGGCGCCTTCGTTTGTGTTGTAGGGAGGGTGTGTGTGTGTGTGTGTGTGTGTGTGTGTGTGTGTGTGTGAGTATGTATTTGCCTTTTGCTTCCTTCTCTTCGATAGTGCGTAAAATAATGAAACTTGCAAACAGGACATCAACCACCCGCCCACCCAC
>CALSCQ010001078.1:0-11262 GCA_943704525.1 Pigoraptor vietnamica | reverse complement strand
CACACACACACACACACACACACACACACACACACACACACACACACACACACACACACACACACACACACACACACACACACACACACACACACACACACACACACACAGCACATACCGCGGCAGGCCCTGCTGGTGAATGCAAACGTTTACGCGATTGAGACGCGCGAATGCGACGATGGCGTCGTTGCCAGCGAACGTCCCGTCCTCCTCGAGGTTTGCCACGTGACGATCAAAGGGAACGCCGTCCTCCATAAAGGGCTCAAAGTCCTATGCAAGAGCAGCGCAAAAATGGGATGGGTGAGCGAAGCGAATAAACGCGCTGCTCCATATCCAATACAAACGCAAAAGCGCGCTCGCGCACACACAGTTCGCGGTCACACACACACGCACCTACGCATGCACCCGCACATAACGAACGCACACAAGCAAGAAAGGCAACGGCAGGACAAGCAACACACGGCACTCAATCGCACACACCTCTCTGTTGAGACGCATGTAGGCGACCGTCTCCGCACGATACCGCGCATGCACGCGCTCGTCGCCCTCAAACTGGTCACCCAGGGCGCGGAAGAGGCAGTTGCCGTCACCGGGGACGTCGTGGATGCGCAGCCCCAACACTTTGAGCTGGTTCTCGAACCTGTAGAAAGTCACACGTCAGCGTTAAAAAAAAACGCACACGCCATCAATTCGCTACAGAGATGATCAGCAATGACGCCATTAGGGGTGCTGCGCACTCACTTGACAAACGCAACAGCTTCGTCCCTGCATTTAAAAGAGGATGAAAAACTCGTGAGGTCTAAAGGTAAGAAGATGCACATGTGATAACTCGGGAAAATATAAATCGCATCGCGCGCAACGCGAAGAGCACGAGAGCATACACCCACCGTGTGCGGGGACCACGGTGCGCTCTTCGCTCCTGGGCGAGTGCCTCCTTCACCGCGCGGTCCCTCTTGAGGGCTACCGCGTCTTCGTGCGACATGCGATGCCGCGTCATTTCTTCTTCGCTCCCAACCGACGCGCGCTTTCTCTTCGCAGGGCGCGACACGAGCCCAATTGCACGCACAACGGCGCCCGAGAACGAGTGCCTCCGACACACAGTGCGCCGCGCGCGCTCGCTCTGTTCCAACGCGCCTTCCTGCGCTTGCGATTCAATCGAAGTTTTCGAAGGCCGAAACACCCAATCCGCAAAAGAGAATGCGAGCGCACCCGCCACCGCAGGCAGGGCGCCGCACTCGTGGGCCGTCCCCGTGTTTAACAGCGGCCCGAGGGGGCTGTGCGCCCTGTGTCTTTGAGTGCGCAGACGGCGAAGGCTGTGTGAGTTGATGAAGCGATGCGAGTTTCACAGCCTCATTGCGACACGGCGACAATCAATTGGCCATGACGTCACGGCTTTTGGAACTGATGACGCTGCGGCCATTAGTCGGGGACAGAGAAGTTTCACTCTCACTTCGGCTCAAACGGCAGACTGTGCGTTCATTTTCTGTTAACATGCCTCCGCTACAGTTGGCTCTCGTTCGCAGTACAAGTGGCCATACAGCTTTCAGTTGCGTATAGGGAACTCATGCAATGCGACGACATCTAACCGTCGCGAACTGGGTCAGTGCCGGTGCTGAAATTGGAGCGTCCGCCAACTGTGAAGCCCATTCGGCGTGCGGACATGAATACGCGCAACACTCGTGCATTGCAGGAGAAGGTCCGTCAACGTCGTCGTAGAAACAGCGCCGTATTCCCCTGCGGTTTGCGTCGGTGGCCCACTAATGGGGCGTGATGTTCCATCAATCGGTGGCCACATGTCCCCACTTCTGATTGGCTGGAGTGCCGGACACGACGCATGCGATTGGCTGGCGGGTCCACTTTTGCACGTGCATTCCACCTTCTCGCATCCTCTCTCGGGAGGTCCTTTCCTTCGACCATGAGCAATAACGCAAATACCAATACAATGAAAGGCACAGTGCGCTTCATACACAAAGGCTCTCTCTCTCTCTCTCTCTCTCTGCGAAGAGAAAAAAGGAAGGAGGGGAGGATATAAGTGCGACGCGGCCCAAAGGCGAATCCGCGCTGAAATGGCATCTTCGCACACGCCATCCTTTGCGGTGTTGCTTGTCGCCGCGTGCATCGGGTGCGCAGTCGTTGCAGATGCACTTCCCGTGACCTCGGGTCCTTTGCCGACGCACACATCGGTCGCGCTTCCTTCCGCATCGCCCGTCGACCCAATGTCGCTGCATGGCGCTGTGGCGAACCTTCCCTCGCCATCGGCGGTGCATCAGCCCTCAGACGACAACGACGACGACAATGCAGCGAGGCAAGACTCCGCGGGAATCGTGATGGACGTGGTGGCGACTATACTGGTGGTGGCCGTCGTCACTGTCGCGGGCGTTGTCGGTGGCATCCGTCTCGCGCGCCACTGCAAGCAGGGCCAGCGTGTCAAGGAAGAGTCGTACGCGCTCGTGGCGACCAAGGACAGCGAGGGGTCGGCTGTTGTCGTCCACGTTGAATACGGCACAACAGACAAGTCGTCAAGCAACTGAGCATTGGATGCCGCGTCGGATTAATATCGAATGGAGTCTCTCGTTTTGCGCAACCGCAGCGGCTGCGAAAAATGCGTGTGCGTGCGCGCGTTGTCGTTTGTTTCGTTCCCGTCGTCGTGACAGTGACTCCGCGGCGGCTGGACCGCCCCGGACTAAATCTTATTTTGAAGCGATGCGTCCAGTGACCCCTCTGCATCACTAGCGTGACAAACGGCACTCGCACGTTTCTGCGCGTCAGCGAGCCACAGCAAGGTATGTCGCTCCGTTTGCCAACAGCGAGCTCACATCGGCCCTAATGCACGCGCGCGATACGCCCCAGTATTCGTTCACTGGCACGCATTCATTTCGAACGCGCACCGGCGCACGACGCCTCACTTTGTCTCCTCCGTGATCATTCGCAGCCCAAGCGAGAGCGCCACGTGGAAGATGTCCACCGCGGGGACGCCGAGGAAAATGCCCTCCGTTCCGATGCTCAGCGACACGAGAATGATGATCACCGCCCCAATCGCGCCCACGCCACCCGCCGTCAAAAACGACTGCGAAATCACGCCGAGAAGGCCGATGAACGGGACGACCGTGTCGTAGAGCTCGTGGTGCTCCGGGGGAAGGATCCCCGGGGTCGTGCGCCCAACGAAGAGCGCGATGGCGACCGCAAACACAAACCACTCGCCGAGGATCGAGTTGACGGCGAAGCGGCTCTCCCACCGCCGCAGCGAAGCGTACCCGAGGAGAGGGAACGACACGCAGGCGCCCTGTTTCGCCATTCATGCAACGTCAACGATGGAGCAGAGCAAAAGTGCACCAGAGAGCCTTTGAACGATCAGACATGACTTGCATCCGGAAGTAAATAAACGGAATAACCATACGACGCAAACGCAATGAGTTATGCGTGCGCAAACTCCAGTAAGTTAGAACATCGGCGATTCGCTAACGTTAACAGCTCTGCACTGTCACGCACCGCGGCAGCCAAGTACTTGTGCCACCCGAGAAGTTCCGGCATGGGTCCAAAGCGAAGCACGCCGACGGACGCCGCAACACCGATAATCAAGCACGCAATCTGTGAAAGCAGAGGCAAATAATAATAACGGGGTTGAGTGCGGCTCGCTGGCAGCGCTCCGCAAAGCAAACAGATAACCCGTCGTGAGACTCCCACCGTGCCGAGATAACTCTTACGCCGGCGCGCCACAAGGAAGAGGTATGCGCAGTAAAAGCTCGTGCCGGCGACGAGAATGTCCGAGAGCATGTTGGACACATGCCATGTGTGCGTGGGTGCGACCTTCATCTTCAAGGAGAGTACGACGCACTCTCAAAGCGAAGAAACGGTGAGAAAGAGGGAGAGGGAAAAAGAAGCGTGCGCACAATATGAATGGTACGAAGGAGGGAGATCGTCGTGGGCTGAAGGAGCAAACTTGCATGTGATCCGTGAAGACCGCCGCGCAGAACTCTCTTGCTCAAGCCACACTAGAGTACCTACTCTGTCTTACGCAGCCGCGCAAATTGAATTGAAAAGCGTCGAATTATGCTCACAATTACAGCGCTTACACACATTACGGTGCCACGTCATCCGATTGGTGCTCTGGGTCACACGCGACACCCAACGGCACATAAACACACCGAGATGCGCCAGCAGAGCAATAGAGAAGCACCGCACTTCGCCCAAAACAAGCGCAGCACACGCTCCCTCGTGCACGGCAAGCTTGTTATTGCCCTTGAACTTAAGCGTCTAGCTGCGGGGTTGCGTGAAGGGCAACTGCGAACTCGACTGCCGCTGGCACTCCCCCCCGCCGTTCCTCCGATTGATGCCGTCCGTTGTGTGAGTGCTGCCGCGCCCAGCGGCTCTCTGCAGTCATGGCGGCCGCAGCTACTTCGGGCCCAAAGGGGTCGCCAGACGTAACGACCGTCGCCGAGGCGTATGTGGAGAAGGTGTACGAGAACCAGCGCAGCGGACTGTTTGGGGGCTTCACGACTGCCTGGCTGCTGCCGACGGAACGGCGCGCATGGAGCGACAAGAATGGGAACGAGATGGTCTCGAAGGACGAGCTCCAATTGCCGGACGGCTCTTGGACGTGGGCGACAGAGTGGGAGGTGGAGAAGCGCAAGGGCGTGGATGAGGAGGGCTGGGAGGTGCGTGTTACGCGCACTGTGGGGGCCATTGCTGCCACCATGTCGTGTAAATGTGTGTGAATGTGAGTGAGTGTGAATGTGCGTGAGTGTCTGTGAATGTGAGCGTGCGGCCGTCCGGAGCAATATTCTAGCCTGCGTGGCATCATATCGGCCGATTCATACTTTCTGACGGCTGGGTCTGTATGTACTCACTGCTTGACGGCACAGTATGCGGTCAACTGGAACACGGGCTGGGTCGATCGCGTCAATTCGCACACGTTTGTGCGTCGGCGAAAGTGGATAAGAGAACGGAGGCGCCTCGTTGCGCCAAGCCCAGGTGCGTGCGTTTGCCTCTCTGAGTGTGTGTGAGTCAATGGGGTTCAACCTGTATGACGGTCTCTCTAGTCTGCGTGAACGTGAAATTTGTCGCTGTTGACGTCGTCCACGTTCAACTAACTCTCATGCACGTGCGCGTCCCCAGTGATCACGCCACGAACAGAGCGAACTCTCTCGCACGAGAAGGAGGCGGCGACGCTTGTTCCAGCTGCGCCAAAGACCCACGAGCGCACCGCATCCACGACGACAAGGCAACACGCACGCAGCGTCGACAGGCACGATTCCCCGGCCAAGCCAGCCGCTTCACTGCCAGTTCCCGCACACCCACCCTTATCAGAAGAGCCCGAGCTGGTCGCGCACAGCGCAACGGCGCCGACGCACGAATCGTTTGTCTCGAGGGTCACGCGCGCGCTTCGGTCGCCCACCGTGTCGTCTCGCAGCCACGACGAGTCGCGGGGACGCACGCCCGAGCGCACGCCGCCAACAAGCCCGCCGCAATTGTCGATGCGTGCGCATAGCCCCGTGCCCGTGCTCGACGGCGATGCGATGCCGCAGCCGCAAATGGACGTGGTGAGGGATAACCACTCGACGTCTGATGCAAGCGCCGACGGCGGGTCTGTGCGGGACGTTGCGTCGATGACGCGTAGTGCGAGCGCGACGAGCTGGGGCAGCCAGCAGCCTCCACCCGAGCTGCGTGCGCGCGTGTACGCGAACCGGGACAAGCGGATGGAGGAGAAGGACGCGATGATATCGTTCTTGAAAGATCAGCTGCAGCGGACGATGGAAAAGCAGCTGCGGATGGACAAAGAAATGTCGTCGTTGAAGAAGGGAGAGAGCGACGAGGTGAAGGTGCTCGAGGAACGGCTCGCGCGCTCGGACGAGAATGGTCGTCGCATGGCCAAAATGGTCGCCGACCTGCAGAGGGAACTCAAGGACAGGTGTGTGCGTGTGCGTGTGCGTGTGCGTGTGCGTATGCGTTTGTGCGTGTGTGTATGTAATGCGTGAGTGGGAAGAGGCGTATGTGTGCCGGAACGTCTTTGTGTGTCAGTGTGTGTCTTTGTGTTTGCGTTTCCCACTGTCTTTGTACTTTTGACATTTCTCTCGAGCGCTGTACTTTACTGAGACTTCTTTCAAATTGGTACTCGCGCACGCAGCAAAGCGGAGAACAAGGATTTGAGGAGGCGAAATTCGTTAGCAGCGCCAAAACCAACGCTTCCCCTTCCGATCCCAGAGGTGCGTGCCTCGACGTGTTCTTTTTTTTTTTTTTTTTTTTTTTTTTTTTTTTTTTTTTTTTTTTTTTTTTTTTTTTTTTTTTTTTTTTTTTTTTTTTTTTTTTTTTTGTCAAAATCCATGTCCGCGCTCATCTTTGGCGTCGTCGTCGCATGCGCTTCAACCGTTCAAGAAGATTGCTGAGTGTCAAGCATAACCCGTACGCGTGGCTGCGTGTGTGCTCATTGCTTCTGTTTGTCGCGCATGCAGCAACAAGGAGCGACTTCGGGCTCGCTCTCGTCACAGTCCGGGAGCGCCCTTGCCCCGCCCGCCGGCGCCGCACCCGCGGTTGCCTATTCGGAGGACTTCACCGAGGTTGTTTACGAGAACCAGCGCAGCGGGCTCTTTGGTGGATATTCCACCGAGTGGCTATTGCCCAAGCTGGATGCGCGCGGTGCGTGGAGCCGAGAGGACGGCACGCCCGTGTGGCACAAGGACGCGCTGCCACTTCCCGACGATACGTGGGACTGGATTACGAGCTGGGGAATTGACATGTCGGGCGCGGTGGACGGCGAGGGCTGGGAGGTGGGTTTGCTTGGCGCTGTACGTCGACTGGTGTGCGGTTGTTGTGGCATGCGTGTGGCGCATTTGTGCGCGTTCCAAGTGCCGTGCGTCGTACGTACGTAGTGTTTGGACGTCGCGAGTACTCAGTTCCACTCTGACGCCCCTCTTTGTCTCTTTGCGACGTGCAGTATGCGTTCAGCTGGTGGGAGGGCGTGTGGTTTGACCACTCGAAAAGCCACCTCTTCGTCCGCCGTCGCAAGTGGATTCGGAAGCGCGCAAAGCGGATTGGTGCGTCTGTTACCTGTTACACCCCTATGCATTGTGCGGTCCTCCTCTCTTGTGCCTCTTGCTGCCACCGTCCGCTTTCCTGTTGTGTTCGTTGAACGCACTCGCTTCGTATATTGTTCGCGCGCACCTTCGAGCCCGTCCCCGCGCTGTGCCTGTTTTCTAATTGTCAACGCATTGCAGGCGACCTCCCTGCGATCGCCGATGGCCAGACTGCCGGCGAACCCAACCTGCGCAGCCGCTCGCTCTCCTTCGTCCCCGTCGAGGGCAGCGCGCTCGTCGCCTTCCCTCCCTTCCCCGGAATGCTCGCAAAGCACCGCCCAGACAGCGTCGTGAGCGTGTCGTACGTGGCCGTGTGCTCCATGCTCCTGCTGGCCCTGTTCCTGTCGGTCGCCATGCACTCGCGCGTGTCGGCGCTCATGTCCGCCATGGACGGCTCCGAACTCCTCAAGTTTGAGCCCAAGGGGGAGCCAAAGTGCTTCTGAGTTGTAATTCGTGTACATAACAAACAAACAATACAGCAAAAGATGCGATATCCTGTTACACGCCCCTCGCTGCACATCGAAACGATGCAGAGTGCGCTCGAATAGACAATGAAACTAACGGAGAATGACGCGAGATGGGTGGGTGTTACACCGACCCTCGATGCACACAGTGCAACGGCGCGCGACAATAGAGTTTTGGTCAGACGTGCACGTGTTATTGACAGCAAGCGACGACCATAGGTGGCATTCTTCTATACAGCAATGCAAACGCGCGACGCACGCAACGGAAGACGACGCAGACGCACACGCAGGCGGCAACCACGATCACGTGCCCAACACAGCAGCAAGCCACACGGCAGCCGCAGCAGCAAGCACAAACATAAAGGGACCCGTTTAACACGGTGTGACCATGACAAACTCCCGTTGCCTGAAGGGGTGGCGTTCAAGAACGCCGGTTGGAATGTTGTGTCCGCGAGACTAGAGTGCGCAACCGACAGAGAGCCGCGGCGCAGCACACACCACGCAGTCAGGCAACGGGGGCTTGCACAGAACACGCGCAGGCCCTTTAAGCGCGCTCGCCACGGATGCGGCGGGCGAGCTGAATGTCCTTGGGCATGATCGTGACGCGCTTGGCGTGGATGGCGCAGAGGTTCGTGTCCTCAAAGAGGCCGACGAGGTAGGCCTCCGACGCCTCCTGGAGGGCGGCGACGGCAGCGCTCTGAAAGCGGAGGTCCGTCTTGAAGTCCTGGGCAATCTCACGCACCTGGATTGACAACGCCACCCAGAGGGACAGCGTCAGCAACCGGGGACGAAAAGCCGCCAAAAGCACTTCACGCGCAGCGGAAGCTGCTTAGAGAAAGAGACATCCCGATACTTGAACACGACCTGCTGGGAAGAAATGCGACATACCAGGCGCTGGAAGGGGAGCTTGCGGATGAGGAGCTCCGTCGACTTCTGGTAGCGGCGAATCTCGCGGAGAGCGACCGTGCCGGGGCGGTAGCGGTGGGGCTTCTGCTCGGCATCGTGCAAAGGAGAGAGAGGAGAACGCGCGTCAGAGGCACAGTTACTCGACTCCGGGCACACACCATTCTCACACTCCTCCTTCACGGCATCTCTCGCAGACAACTGCAGTGGGGACACAGAAGGGGGCGAGAGGAAGATCGGGCGCACCTTCACACCGCCCGTCGTGGGCGCCGACTTGCGCGCCGCCTTGGTCGCGAGCTGCTTGCGGGGCGCCTTGCCACCGGTGGACTTGCGCGCCGTCTGCTTCGTGCGGGCCATCTTTTTTTTTTCGCTTTTGTCCGATCGACAAAGAAAGGGATGCTTCTGGGTAAATCTCTTCAAAAGGCAGCAGATTGCGTTTTTGAAAGATGGGCAGAGAAGGTGCGTGTGTGTGTGGTGTGTGTGTGTGTGTCCCTCGTTGACTATGGACGTTCACTATGGGCGGGAAGGGCCCCTGCGCCCCCATAGACAAGGGCAGTTTGTATGAAAATGCGCACAGTGTGCTTTTTTGCTGTGCGTATTTTTGAGTCTGTTTTTTCCCATTTGTATGGAAATTCCATACAAACTCAAAATTTGATCCGACAAAATGTCGCGTTTTTGGTTGAAATTCAAATAATCAAATAACACGGGAGGATGGCGGTGTAACGTGAATTATTTTCGCTGTGACTTTCACTATAGAAATACTATTGGAATGAAAATTATTTTCATCGGTGTAACATTGAATGGTCGTGACGCAACGCAAAAAAAAAATTGCGCGCAAAAAAAAAATAAAATTTTGAATTTCGTTACACCACAAACTGCATCCGGGGCAGTGCATCTGGTCTTCGTCCCGGCACTCCCGTTGTGCTTATACCGATGGCAGTTTCAAAGTATGTGAGATCGGCACCGTCAACGCCAATGTGCATACGCATCTCTAAGTCCTCGGAACCCATGAGCACGGCGGTTTCGTGAGGTTCACATTGGGGGAAGATGGCGGATCCAAATCGCCATGCGAGTGCGTTTCAGGACAGCGGCTCTGAGGAGTCGGGAGACGAGGCTCTCGTCACGGGCGAAAACGCGCGCGACGTCGACGTGCGTCCTGTCGTCCAGCAGCTGCTTGACCTTGAGCCCACGCCCGCGTTGATCGAGTACTACAGGCAGCGAGTGGCGGAGGCGGACTACGAGCGCACTGAGTTGCTGGAGCGCATCGACAAACTCGAGATTGCCCAGGAGGAACTGGTGGGCGCTGTGTGAGAGACGAAGTGCGACGATATGAGCATGCGTATGACTTGTGCCTGCGTTTGTGACGGGATTCGGCCAGACTAGAGCCCAAAGTGTTGCTGCTCACTCTACACGTCATTTTCTCTCCATGGGAGTGCGAGTCGATGGGGGGTTCAACCTCTATGACTGCCACGAACTGAGATCTCTATGGGAGTGCATCTATTTGCTAGAGGCCAACCCCTCGCATCCCTTGCATGCAGCACAAGCTCGAATGGCAGGTGCATCAGAGGGACGCCGAGATTCGAGGCCTCGAAAAGAAGCTCGGCGACGTCGCGCTCGGCCTGCAACAGGAGCGCGAAAACGTCGTCCGCCTCTACGGTGACAACGAGCGGTTGCGCGTGCAGGAGATTGAGGACCGTCGCAAAATTCGCCTTCTCCTCTCCATGACGCAGCCGGTGGCGAGCGAGACGACGTACGTCAAGCCGGAGAGCGAGGCACCGTTGCCGCGCCGCATGCGGCCCCCGCGGGAGCTCGACGGACGAGGACCGGGAGGACACAAGCGCCCGCCCACCGTGGCAGTGAAGGGCGCCGACGGCGTTCGAAAGGGAACGCAGGTGGCGGCTACGGAATCCGCGGCTGAGGACTTGGCGGCGGGCGCGCGCGAAGAGCTCGAAGCTGCGGCACTTGAGAAGGCGTCGCTCGAAATCGAAGCGCTGCGTCGGCAGCTGGAGGCGCAGAAGGCCCAGTACCGCAAGCACGTCGACGCGCTGTACGAAGAGCGCGTGCGTGCGGAGATGGCGGAGCAGAAGCGCAAGGAAAGGGACGACGTGTCGATATCGCGGCTGGGCGAGCGCGTGCGCGAACTGGAGACGTCGCTGACGGACACGACGCGGCAGTTGGTGGAGAGCCGGTGTCGGTGGCGTCGACGGGAGGCGCGCCTTGTCGAGGAAAACGCGCGCCTTCTCGCAAACGCCAAGAGGGCAAAGGAGATGCTCGACCGCCACAAGATTGCGGCTGCGCGCGACGCCGTCGAGTTTCGCAAGGAGGTGCGCGAGCAGGGCGAGTCGCTCGTGGCCATGTACCGTGCGCAGAGCCTCGAAATGGAGGATAAGTACGGGCGGTTGCGGGAGGAGTTCTCCGCGATGCGTGCGGCGCTTACCACGGCGGCCGAGCGGCTGTCCGAGAAGCTGCGGCTCGAGCGGTCGCAGCACGAGCGGCTGAAGCGGCGGCGTGGGATGGAAGTGGAGGGATTCCGCGTCGAGATTGAGTCGTTGCGCAAGAGCGTCCGCACGCTCGAGAGGAACCTGCTGGAGTCGGCCGCGCTTGTGGCGACGCTCAGGGCACAGGTGAAGGCGCAAGGGGAGGCGGAAGTTGCCGGGAAGGCGTCCGAGGGGGTGGCCCTCAGCACGCGCGATGTGGACGCCCTGAGGGTCATCTACGAGTCGTCGCGGCGATCGAAGGCCGTTGCTGGCGAATTGCAGTACCTCAAGGCCAAGATATACGGCCTCGAGTCCGATTTGAAGTGCGTGTGAGGGGGGAAGAGGGGG
>CALSCQ010001077.1:0-17383 GCA_943704525.1 Pigoraptor vietnamica | reverse complement strand
GGGGGGGACCTGCGGGTCATACGCCGTGAAGGCAGTGTTGTGTCTGCAGGCATGCGCCTTCTCCGTTGTGGCCGAGCTGATTGCTGTTTGTCTCGTGTATAGGAATTACGCGGTGAAGGACGGCGGCGGCATTGGGATCAATCTCAACAGCGTCAACGTGGCTGGTGACGTCACGGTCGTGTGCTACCACGCCTCGACGGGCGTCCTCGGGAAGGCACGTGACTCACTCACTGGTTTTATGTTGTATCATATCTGTATGAACCTATTCACGTTGTATCAGGGACACTGTATTATGTCGTGCAAGTGCGTGATTCGCCACAAGGGCATACTCAGACCACCGTTGCATCGTACCTGTGCCCGACACGCTGCTCGCTTACCTCATTTCTCCCATTTCCCTATCGCAGGGCAAGCCCACGCGCCTGTTCCGCTTCCAGTTCCATACGGGCTTTGAGGAGGGCAACAGCGGCGCCGGCCGCTTCCGCCTCAGCCGCAACGACCTCGACGAGGCGGTGCAGGACAAGCTTCTCCCGGACCAGTTCATGGTGAGAGGCCGTTGTGTGCGTGCGCTGGTAGTCCCTCTCGAATGCTGTTGATTGTGGCGACTCTGACCATGCGTGGTTGTGCGCTTACCTCTGCGCATGTCGTCGCTGCTGACGTTACGTGTTGTCCCAAAGCCTCACGCGTGTGCCGTCTGTCCAACCCGCAGATTCAGCTGGAGTGGGAGGCCACTGGGGGCGACGCGGGGCCCTACACGTCCGACTGGAAGGAGGTGCCGTCGGAGGCAAGCAAGTGGGTGCCAGTCTGCGAGAGGCGCACGTGCGCGTGTGGTCCTTCCAGGCTCGTCCGCTATCACTCTCACCCCCATCTCTTGGCGTCCGTGCCCTGTACCGTATTATTTTGGGATTGTTGATGCTTCTACCCCCCTTTGCGCCTCTTTTTCCCCAGGCACTATGCGGCGACCGTTTTTTCGAACGACGAAGAGGCGAACGACGTCATCTCGGAATTTGGTGGGTGCTTGTGCGCAAAAGAGTTACTGTGGTTTCTGCGCATTGATCTTATGACGGGCGCAGATATGCCCTTGGCACAATATCTAACCTCGTTTTCCCGCGCAGCCCTTCGCCGGCGCCAGTTCTCGGACGAGGGCAGCTCGACGTCTTCCTCGCAAGTCAAGCCCGTGCATGTTGTGCAACCGCAGCGACAACAGGTGTGTGCGTGTGCATTCACACGCGTCTCCACGAACGCGTGAGTGTGTTCAGGGTCTCACCTTATATCGGGCCGCAGTCCAACCAAGGTGCGCACCAGCGGCAGTCGTCCGAGTCAGCACCCGCCGCCGCCGCTGCCGCCGCACCCGCCGCCGCACCGGCACCGGCGGCCTCGCAGGCACAGCCTCAGGCGAAGGCACCTGCAAGCAGCCGCCCGACGTCCGTCCACAGCGCACTCTCGGCGCTCGATTGGTCCGATGGTGGCGGCGCCCAACCATCGCCCCCGTGAGTACTGCCTGTGTGCGCACATGCTCCCAATGTCATTGTACTGTGGCCGTCCAATCCGTCCTCCTGTTCGCTTTTTGTTTTTTTTTTATTTGGATAAGTATCGCTCGCGTTCCTCACCCTCTCCCGCGGCCGCGTTTGCGCAGTCCCATCCAGTCGGCCCCCGCGCGGCAGCTGTCGGCGGGAAGCGGTGCTCCGCAGGCACAGAGCCGTAGCATGCCCCCGACGCGCCGCTCGAGCAAGGAGTGGCTCGAAATGGACGGCATTCGCATCCGCAGCCCCGAAGAGGAAATGGCACGGTGGGTGGAGCTGCAGTGGGTGGGATTCGAACCTGCGATTCGCAATTTCAGTGCGAAGCGTGTGACCAGAACGCCGAGTGCGTCGTTTTCGTCGGGTTGCGTTGAATATGTTCTCTGTCGCCATTCGATCTCTGAAGTGATCACTCCCTGTTGCAGCGCCCAAAGCATGCCGGCGTCCCCTTCGCCCGGCACGCCGTCGAACGAGCTGCTCGACGTGTTTGGCGGCAATGCACCGGTACGTGGGCCGTGGATTCATCCCGTCGAGAATAGTCCGTGTCCCAACGCGTGCAATGTCTCCGCAAGTCTGCATTTTTTTTTTTTTTTTTTTTTTTTTTTTGCAATGTAATGATGGGACTCTGACTAACCCTCTGATATCAATGCAGGCGCCCACGTCCAAGTCGGCGAACAACAGCAACGACCGCCTCGTGGATGACCTGCTCGGCTTCGACGCCTTTGGTGGCGGTGCCCAGGCAGGCAGCAGCACGGCCAGCCCGCAGCCGACGTCCGCCAGCGCGCGCTCGTCGCAGTTTGACGACCTCTTCTCGTTTGGTCCCGCGACGTCCGCGCCTCCGACGGGCGCCGCCGCAGGGGCGACGGGTGGGATGGGATCGATGGGCGGTTTCAGTGGGTTTGGGGCCCAGCCGCAGGCGGGGCAGCCGATGGGCATGGGCGCGCAGCCACGTCCCCAGCGCATGTCGCAGCAGTTCGGCCCCGGAATGGGCATGGGCGGCATGCCCGGAATGGGAATGCCGGGGTACGGAATGCCGGGTATGGGCATGGGAGGCTACGGGATGCCCGGTATGCCTCAACAGCAGGGCATGAACGCCGGAATGGGTGGGATGGCGTGGCCGGGAACGCAGCCGCAGCCGCACGCGCAGACGCCGTCGCCCGCCCCTGGCCCCGCCTCGACAACCCCCATCGACCCCTTCGAGGGACTCACGGGCTTCAGCAACAGTCCCAAGCCCACGGGCGGCGCGGCCCCCGCGAGCGGTGCCCCGCGTCCTCAGGGCCAGCAACAGGGTCAGCGCTCGTCCGGTCCGACGCCGACGCCGGCTGCCCAGCCGCAGCAGTACATGGCGCGGCCGAACTACTACGTGAGCACGCAGTCGTCGACGGCTCCTCAGGCGCCGCAGGCGCAGCAGCAGGCGGGGCGGTCCAAGTCGCCGAACCCCATGGCCGGCGGCGCAGGGCAGGGAATGGACTTTAGCGACCTGCTGGGCGCGCACAACTTCAAGCCGACGCAACAGAAACAGCCCGGCACGCTTAAGGACATGATCCGTGACGAGAAGAAGGCGAGCGCGGGTACGCCGGAAGACCTTGAGCGCATGAAGGTGGGTGCGCGTGGAACTGCGATTTGCCATAGGGATAATGCTTGTGTGCTGGCCTTGGTGTCGTGCGTTTCTGGGAGAGGTGTGCTCAAGCGCGAGACCCCCTTGCAGGTGGAGGAGTGGATGGAGGGCAAGCGCAACAACCTCCGCGCGCTCATTTCGACGCTGCACCTCATTCTGTGGGAGGGCAGCGGATGGAACGAGACGCCGATGGGGCAGATTGTCAAGGGGCCGCAGGTCAAGAAGGCGTACATGAAGGCGTGCCTCGTCGTGCACCCGGACAAGGTGTGTGCGCGGCTGCGGCTGTTTCTGTTGTGTGCGCGGATGTGCCTGTCGGTTGTCGTGGAACGTATGGGACATCTCGCTTGCCTGCGGTGTGTGTGCATCCAATTGTTGGCGAGGGGGTGACCATGCCTCTCGCGTTCGCCTTCAGGCCGTCGGGACACCCCATGAGAGCCTCGCCAAGCGCATTTTCTGCGAGCTCAACGACGCGTACAACGCGTTCCGCGACAGTGGACAGCTGGACATGTAGAATGGCGGACAGTCCTTCGCGCCGTCCCTCTTTCCGCTCGTGTGTGCACTATGTTGTCGTTGCGTTTTCACCGCTCGTCTGTCGCTGTTGTATGTGCGCTGTCTGTTCTGTAGGTCGGGGCTGTGCCGTCTTGCCGCCCCTGCTGCCGCTGTGCGTCTTTAAACTCAGAATGTGGAACTGCAAATACATTGCGCTGCGTTTTTCGCACACTGAGCGTCTTTGTTGGCCATGGGCGAATCGCGGGGGCTACCAGCGCCCACCGCGCATGTGCAGGTACTTGTAACCGTTGTACATCGCCGCGGCCGCGCCAAGACCCGCCATGATGCCCGGCGGGAACACCTTGCCCGTCTTCATATAACGCCGACCCATGGCGGCGGCGAGGGCGACGGACGTACCTGGAGAGCACACACAGAGAAAACGCAACAGAGGTGATAATCAGCCAAAGTGATGCATCGACAAAGAAGTGAAGCGCAAAGAAGCATACCAAGTCCGAGTCCGTGGCCGTTCATGACGTTCGTGCGGCTCTCAATGAGGTAGCTGGAGCAAAAACAGTCGTCAGGTGGCACGTTGCGCACGTCACACACTTGACAGGCGATCCATTCCCCAGTCGAGCGCTCAAGCAGACGACGACACACACACCAACACCCGACAGCAGTGGCTCATCTCCAAATCCCAAGTCGAGCGCTCAAGCAGACGACGACACACCAACACCCGACAGCAGTGGCTCATCTCCAAATCCCAAGTCGAGCGCTCAAGCAGACGACGACACACCACACCCGACAGCAGTGGCTCATCTCCAAATCCAAAGTCGAACGCTCAAGCAGACGACGACACACACACCAACACCCGACAGTTGTGACATGTCCCTCAGTTTCATGGCGCGCACACGCAGCGGCCACGCACCCCGAGTACCCGTAGAGGGCCGCGAAGGCAAGCCCCGCGACGAGCGACGGCACCGACTGCGCCTTGGCGTACCCCATGATGCCGCCGAGCAGCGTCGCCGCGCTCATCGCATAGTTGAACGAGATGGGACTCGAGTTCATTTTCGCAGCTCTCGCGCTCTCACTTTCACAGCAAAGCGGCGCACAACTCGTATGTGAAAAAAGCGAGCGACGGCACAAAAAAATCGCTCGACAGATGGAAGACGGGACAGCGCACGAGCCGGACGTGACATCATTAACCCATCAGGCGCCGGGGGAATTCAAATTTGAAAACGGGCTGCAAGTGGGAGCTGCCGATGCACGAACGAGAGCGCGCCTCCTTTCGCCATGGACGCCGCGCCGCCGCCGTCGCTGACAAAGGGCGCGTACAAGGCGCGCGTGCGACAGCTCTTCGCCGCAGCCGGGGCGCGCTTTGGCTGGTTTGAGGGCGATGCGGATCACATACTGGAAGGGGTGCGTACAGTGGCCCCGCCTGACTGCGCCAGTCTCCTTCGCCGTGCACGCAGCATACACACAGCGCTCCCTCTTTCCTTCACCTTCTTCTGTCTTGCCTGACTGCCCCAGTCTCCTTCGCCGTGCACGCATACAGCGCTTCCTCTTTTTTTTGCCCTCTTCTGTTTGATGCACAGCTGTGACCCGCGACCTTGTTGCAGCTGCGCATATGGGAAGCCTCCATCGCTGAGGAGACGCACGCGTGCGACACGACCGACATTCCGCAACAGTGCGCACCAATGTGAGTTGGTGCATCTTGGCAATTGTCCCTAACTTGCACAAAAAGGCGATGGCGGAGTCTGACGTCCAACTGTGTCTCGCTCTGCTTGCAGCGCCCAAGCCGACACCGACGCCATCAGCGGACTCCCCTCCGTCGATTTGACCACTGCGCGTTCTCCCACTGTGGCAGCAGTGCAAATCGCACACACGGCGGACGTCGACGGCGCTCACGCAGCCGAAGGAGGCGCAGTGGGCGCGTGCGATGGCATCTCTCCACCGGCAGAGCGCCTGCTGCAGCTGATTGACACCGGACTTGGTGAGCTACTGAGCGTTCGCTGCGCCTCTGGCACACGAGGGAACGCACACACACACACATACACACACACACACACACACACACACACAGACACACACACACACACACACACACACACACACACACACACACACACACACACACACACACACACACACACACACACACACACACACACACACACACACACACACACACACACACAAACACACACACACACACAGACACAAACACACACACACACACACATTCCATTGATCGCCTGCATGTGGCTGCATTGCTGACGCTCGCGCTGATCTTGCCTTTCGCCCGTGCAGTGACTGTGCGCGGTGGGCGTCGGCGCAAGGAGGAGGGCGGCCGGCGACGCAGCGGACGGCGCCTTTCCTTTGATTCACCGCCGCGCGCACTGACGAGCCACGCGGACGACACGAACTTTGACGACTTTTTCGGCGCGGGCGAGGTGGGCGCGCAGGAGGACGGCGATGGCGCGTCGGAGTCGCACATGGAGGAGCAGTTTGAGAGAATGCGAATCGAAGACGCACAGACCGTCGATATTGCGGGAGATTACATCGAGTTGGTTGGAAGCCCCGACACGGCGCGCTCGACATCGCCGGGCATCGCAGTCGCCTGTGAGCAGCCGAGGGCCGCCGCCGTCCGTGCGCCCATGTCCCCGTGTGTGCCTCCGTTCAACGCCGAATCCTTTACGCCCGGAGCCGCCGTGTCGTTCGAGTGTGAGGTGACTACCCCATCTGAGGTACAGACACACGAGCGCGCGAGTAGCCCCACTCGGGCGCACGCGTCTGCGGAAGTGTTGGCTGCGGGTGACGCGGACGACGACACTGAAAACCAGATGTTCGGAGGAACGCGTGTTCGGCGCAGGAGGCGCATCATTGAAAGTCCTGTGGTTGAGAGCGCGCGCGAAGGGGAGGGAGGCGCGTCGTCCAAGGCACCCATTACGGACTATTGTGGGGATGGCGTGGCCACATTGCGGAGTAACGAGGAAGCGACTGTTGACGAGCGGCGATCCCTCGTGAATCTTCTGGAGAGTCCACCCGCGAACGCCGCCGACAGCGACAACGGACAGCAGGCTCTGTCTCGTGATGACGCCGCGTCGTGCGAGACAGGAAAAGGCGCTGCGAACGGATGCGATAGCGAAGAAGAGCGCTGCTCAAAGACGCCGCGCTTGCACCGGCGGCGACTGATCGATAGCCCCGAGGCTTCTGCTTGCGCGGCGGAGAATCTTTCTGCAACGCTCAACGACGGTGACGTGGGAGCATGCGACGACTTCGTTCTGAGCGGCGCTGATAACGAGATTGCGAGGATGAGCCCACGCTCGGACGTAACTACCGACGGCCGCTCGGAGCCGACATTCACGCAGCCAGACGCGTCGGATGTAACAGGGAGTGCCGCCGTATACACCGAAGAGATGCACGCCGCGGGGGACGGGGCGGAGAGCGGTACGAGAGCGGCGTCGTCGTCCGCGCACACACCTTCGCCGGTGCTGTCAAAGCGGTCGCGCCGTCGTATGCTCTTAGACAGCGATAGCGAAGAGTGCTCCACGAACGAGGCACTCTCTCAACCGGCTGAAGTCGTCAACGACATGTCCACTTCGAGCGAAATCGACTTGCAAACGGAGCCGCCCACTATGCTGACTCGCGACTGTGTGCCATCGCCACCGTCTTCTCCCTCAACGCGAAAGCCTCCGGTCGTCTCGCTCCTCTCGTCTCCGGAGGTCGTTCCGTCCGTGAAACGGGCGCGAAACCGGCGCCTTGTCGTGTCCGATTCCGAGGCGCAGACGCCCTCGCCCGCCCCTGCGCCGAAAGCGAAAGCGCGGCGTGTGAGCGACGAAGA
The DNA here is from genome assembly GCA_943704525.1 of Pigoraptor vietnamica. Lineage (NCBI taxonomy): Eukaryota > Filasterea > Ministeriida > Capsasporidae > Pigoraptor > Pigoraptor vietnamica. The sequence goes on along the minus strand of CALSCQ010001077.1, from coordinate 9,918 downwards.
CTTGCACGCGAACAGAGGCAGGGAGAGCCCCGCGCGGCGTCACGTGATATCCCTCATCTCGGACAGCGACCAGAGTGAGAGCGACGGCTGCGATGACAAGGAAAACGACGGCCGTTGGAAGGAGCGCAAGAGGGCGGCAAGGCGGCGGCTGTTGGACAGCGACAGTGGGGACTGTAGGCATCGTGCGCTTGAAGAGTGTGCGCCCGTATAGTCTTTGCAATGGAAGGGCGATTGTAATGACTGCAACAACCCCAACAGATGACCCTGCGCCGCGCGCGGACGACGGTCGCGACAAGGCACGGTCGAGGTGTGCACCCTTCGAAAGTGACTGCTTGTCCAACGCTTGTCATTATTTCTTTTTTCTTATATAGCGCTTTCGTTCGTTTCTCAGAGGGCGCGCCGTGAATTTCGTTGTGAGCGACGACGCCGACGAGAGCGACGAGTCGGACGCGCGCAACAGCGACAGCGACAGCGATCTTATCGACCCGCGGCCGTTCCTTGGCAATCGACGGCCACTCGGCGACACGAACGCAACGCCCCGCTCTAAGCCGCCCTCGAAAGGCGGTCGGGTGAGTGAAGTTACATTCCGTTCTTTGGAACACGAGCTGAATGTAACTTGAGTGCTAATGGTGTCTCTCTTCACCCTGGGCTCGCAGGCGGAAACGCCACGGAGTGCCCTGAAACCGCAGGCATTCAAGCGCGACCGCGAGCGCATTGCGCGGGAAGTGTTCGCCGAGTTCAACGCGCGTGCTTTCAAGGGCGCACTCCCCGCTGACCTGCCGATTGTGTGGAGCAAGACGCTGAACACGACGGCGGGTCGAGCCCTTCTCACGAAGACGGGGCCGTTGTACGCGGCGACGATCGAACTGTCAACGAAGGTTGGCACCCATCGCTGATGCCCGTCTTGGAATTGCGCGGGACCCGTACAGTGCCATGTACACCACACTGCCTCTTTCGCACTTACGGCATGCGCACGCATGCGTGCACACGTCTTCGTTCTCTACGGTAGTGGCACCAATAATCGCCATTGACCAAACGAAAATCTGCGCAGGTCGTCGACTGCGAGGACCGCCTGAGGAGCACCCTCTGCCACGAGATGTGCCACGCAGCCGCCTGGCTCGTCAACAAGACGTCAAAGTGAGCGCCGCACATCGCGCGCCCCTTTCTCTTCACTAGCCAACCCCTCCGCGTCCCTGCCGTTACTGGTGGAATGGATGGACGCCTGTTCAGATTCGAGCTGAATTGACAACTGTTGGACGTTGGCGTTACTTTGCCCTAGTGAGCCCATGTTCATCTCTTTTGCCACTTAGGCCCCCGCACGGCGGCGCGTTTCGGCGGTGGGCGGAGGCTGCGCAGGCTGCAATCCCCGGCATGCACGTGTCGACGTGCCACAACTACGAGATCAACTTTCGGTGTGTGTCGTTATCAATGTATCCTTGCTCTCAGTGCCTTGCTTGCGTGCGCAGGTCCAGTCTGCTTATCGCACTGTCTTTCATTCTGCCGCAGCTACCGATACGTCTGCACCGTGTCGGATTGCGGCTATTCGTACGGCCGACACTCCAAGTCGATCGACACGTCGCGAATGGGATGCGGACGGTGTGGCGGGCGGCTCGAACTCGCCCAGCGGACGAACAAGGACGGCACACCCGCGAAGCCGAGGTGAGTGTGAAGCGCAAATTTCAAGCTTGCAAGTGCGCTCACACACAGCAACGAAGCGTCTTTGTCGCATGTGGCACTGCAGTGCGCTTTTGTGCGTGCGTGCGTGCGTGCGTACGTGTCTGTGTGTGTGTGTGTGTATGTGTGTGTGCGCGCGATCTTGACTCATCTGCGCGTAGGACTCCATCGGGGTTCTCGGCATACGTCAAGGCGCACTTTGCCACGTGCAAGCGCGACATGGGCCCCAGCACGTCGCAGTCTGAAGTGATGCGAGAGCTCGGCCGACGGTACGCGCAGGACAAGAGCGCGGCCGCGGGCGCGGTGAGCACTGACGGCGACGGCGCGTGCGAGGATCAGGCCGACCTCACGACAGGGATCGAGCGGCTTGTGCTCGACGACTAAACGACCATAATGCGTCATACTTGCGCCCCGTTGGATGCTACGCAATGTTCACGCGTGCAACATTGAAAGCCGCTTCTCGCAACATTCCCCGATACCCAGCGGCATTTAATAATGATGCCGGAACATTCGCGGCGCTCTCCTTAGGCCGACCCTTGCGCCTCCGTTGCGCGCCTTCAGTTGTCGAGGCGGCAGATGGGGTTCGCGTGGACCATCTCGAGCTTCACCTTGTGGCCGACGAGGTCGCGGATGTTGTTGATCCCATACTTAATCATCGTAGGACTGCGAGAGAGCCGGTACGTTAGCAAGGCGACGCGAATGCCACAGCAAGCACGTGTGTGCACACGACGACGTGCGCTCGCGCGGCAACAATAACCCCAGACAGACAGAAGACGCACCGCTCGAGCGAGAGCCCCCACGCAATGACGACGACGTCCTCGGGAAGGCCCATCGGCAGAAGCATTTCGGGGCGGAAGACGCCCGAGTTGCCGACCTCGACCCACTTCTTGAGACCTGCGGACACCAAGAAGAGAAAGCAAATTACATGCGTCAGTGCCCTGCTGCAAACCGGCATCACGTGCAACGCTTACGCACGCGCACCGTCGAAAGTGTACGCCAGACCACACACGCACGCGCGAGAAAGACCCACCTTCGTGATAGCTGAAGACCTCCATGCTGGGCTCGGTGTAAGGGTTGTAGGCGGGCTTGAAGCGCAGCTTTTCAATGCCTACATCGGACACGGAAAGGTGTCAGTCAGTCGGCCGCAGACGCACAAAGGCAGTCAGCCACTAACGCCAGAAAACGATGTGAGAGAGGTAGGGCGATATTTTACGACGGGAGACCAGCCGCGCCACCAAAACGACATCACACGCACACGCACCGAGCTTCTTGAAGAACTGGGCAATGACACCGATGAGGTCGCCGAGCGTGAGGTTGCGGTCGGCGACGAGCCCCTCGATCTGGTGGAACTCGGCAAGGTGGGTCGCGTCAAGCGTCTCGTTGCGGAAGACGCGGTCGATGCTGAAGTACTTGACAGGCGTGAAGGTCGGCTGGAACGGAATTTTTCGGTGAAGGGAACGTGAGTTCGAAGGGAGAGGAGGCGACAAAGCGTACGGCACGGCCGGACTAGCACGGAGAACGACGCACGGGGGCTTCACGCACAGCACGGACAGTACCTGCTGCGCAAGCTTGTATAGCATGCGGGCGGAGACGGCCGTCGTGTGTGTCCGCAGGACGTTCTTGCGCGCCTCCTCGACCTTCCAGTCATAGCGGTAGCTGCAAAACGAATAACGCCGAGGGAAAGAGTGAGAGGGCGGAATTAAAAAACAGGGCCAGAAATTCAGATATAGGCGACAGCACGCATTAACACGCACCCAACAGAGCCGTAGCCGCCCTTCTCGTGCACGTCCTTCACTCGCTGGAGGTAGTCCGCGGGGATATCAAGCGTCTCGGCGGGATCTGCGGGTCAACCGACGATAAGAGAATGGTCGTCACAGGCGCACACATACACAGTGCGCGTCGCACACGCCGCAGGGGCACGCACGCTTGATGAAGAACGTGTCGTGGCTGTCGCGCGCAGGGTGCTGCTGGGGCTGGAAGAGCGCGTCAAAGTTCCAGAAGGACGACTCGATGAAGTTGTTCGTGGGCATCTCAGTGAAGCTGCATGGGGAAAGCGCCGAAAGTGGTGAGCCCATGCGAATTATGCCAGTCTGTCGTCATCGTGGCCGTTTAAAACGAGGCAAGTACTTGCACTGTGTAGGGTGAGCAGAAGCGAGAGGCGCGAGAGGGATGAGGCACACTGTGCACGCGGCACTCACCCCATCTCGAGGAAGATCTCACGGAACTCCTTGCGCACTTTCATGAGGGGGTGCAGGTGGCCGCCCGCCGGTGGCACGCCGAGGGCGTTGAAGTTGTAGTCCTTGAACTTGAGCGACTTCCACTCGCCGCTGCACGACAGCGGCCGCACACAACCAGTGAGCACAATAGCAGATGACGAGACGGCGTGTTACATCGCCGCGCATGCAAGCTTCCGGCGAACGGAGCGGGACATGTGTGACGTGGAAATGCGCGGGGTCACGTGCGCATCCCACCTCATCAGCATATCCGCTGTAAGGTCTGCGACGGGCTTTTCAATCTTTGTTGTGAAGGCGGAGCCCTTCGAGATCTTGTATGCCTTGATCACGCTGTTAGGAAAGAACGAGCGGGAATGGGCGACTTGTGTAAGAGAGAGAGAGAGAGAGAGAGAGAGAGAGAGAGAGAGAGAGAGAGAGAGAGAGAGAGAGAGAGAGAGAGAGAGAGAGAGAGAGAGAGAGAGAGAGAGAGAGAGAGAGTGTGTGTGTGTGTGTGTGTGTGTGAACTAGATTGGGCCGGGTTCGCGAGCAGCGGACGCAGCCAAACCACCGCAACGGACAAGACAGAAGGGATAACAGCGGCCGTTGCAATTGCAAACGCATCCTCTTCCCCTCCCCCGCACATCCAAGCAGCGTGCGCCACCCACACTGTGTTGACTAGCTTTCGCTTCTTGAGATCCTTGATGTGCGCCTCGGGGAACTTGGCATAGTCCTTGCGCTCCACGTCGAGGAGGTCCGTGCGCACCTGATCCACGATGGTGTCCACCTACACCGACATAGGGGATATGGGTTCGAATGAGACACGCAATGCGCCACACGCACGCAACAGTCCCTTGTGCCTGGACCCCTTCAACGCACACGCACGCACACACACACACATACACACACACACACACGCACAGACACCACACAGACACACACACAGACACACACACAGACACACACACAGACACACACACACTTCAACGCACACATGCGCCCTTAAAACGCACACGCCCACGCCACGCAACGAGCGCCTGCACACTCGGACACACAGACGACAGCTTACCTTGCGGGTGATGAAGGGCTTGCCCTCGGCGTTCTTCTCCGTCTTGACCCATCCGTTTTGCATCGCCTTGCTAAAGCCAATGTTCGCATTCGGTACGGCCTTCTGCTCGCAACACAACACACAACACCCACATTCCATTACAAACTGCCACGGGACCATGCCCTTCACTTCAATCTTAGGGCCGCACGCTTGCGCGAGTGCGTGTGTGAGAGAGCGGTGTGTTGTGTGTATGTACTCCTGGGCGTACTTTTGTGCACGTGCGTGAGTGAGGTGTGGTCACGGGGCAATGGACACGCACCATGAGGTCGGCCTGGAGGATGCCGCCCGCGGGCACGGCAGAAAAAACCTTGGCCTCGTGGCTTCCATTGTGGGCAACATCCGCGCCCTCATCGGTGAGCACGAGGTCCTGAATCTCGTGCTGCTCGGACGTGATGAGCTGCGCGGCGAAGCACGTGAGCACCTCGTGAGATCTCCACATAGCACGTCGTACAAAGCCTGTGACTGTACATACATCTTTGATCGCGGAGAGACTGTTCTTCGCGCCGACAACGGCCTGATGGTCAATGCCGCGCGCCGTCGCAAACTCAAACGTGTCCACTGTTCCCTTGGCCGCAAGCTCGTCCAGGAGCAGCTGCTGGAGCTCGTCGGCGTCCACGGCAGTCGCGGGCGCCGGCATTCTCACGCTCGCTCGCTACGAACGCGTTGGTGGAGACGGAGAGAAGGGCGCAGCGCGAATGACACGGCAGAGATTACTAGGGCGTATGTGTCTGAAGGGGCCCAACCTTGTGCGTTTCGTCACAGCTGGTTGAGGGCAAAATCACGTGCACCTAATCACGTGATCAACCAAATCCCAATTATTTTTAGAAAATATTTTCGTTATGATACTAAATGAATACATTAAATTTTACTATAAACATTTATAGAATTATGTGTACACATCTCCTTTATATAGAAAAGTTATGCCATGGCGGTCACCCTAATCCGTCACGCTGCCGGCTCACTTCAACGGTGCGAAGAACGCTTTTTTCATACACATCTTTTGCGCAACCCATGCTGCGAAAAAGCGCGTGAGAGAGAAGGGGCCTTCAGTCGAACATTGCGCCGCATAGGCGCGTCCCGTGCGCGGTGGCTGTTGGCGGTCTCTCTAACGATGCCGGGAGTGACCGTGGGAATGGCGCGGCGGGACCCGTTCGCGGGCATCATCAGTGCTCTCGGCCTCGAACCGGAGGACAATCTCGGGCAGATTGCGATCTCGTTTCTCTTCCACTTTTTCGTGCTTGCGTCGTACTACATTGTGCAGCCCTTGCGGGACGAGCTTAGCACGGTGGACGGCATCGAGGTGCGCACGTTTTCTGTGCCGCTTGTTGAAACGTGGTCTCAGGGTGTTTTCGCGTGTGCCTTGATTGTTGCTGTCTCTCTTCACTCGTTCTCTCTCCCTCTCTCTCTCTATCGTTTCCTGATACAGTCGATTGGGGTTCGATCCCTCTGACTCCCACGAACTGAGGTCTATCCCTTCGGGTCTGTGTAATTGTGTGGCTGATGCTGCGAACGTGGTGCCGTCTTTGTCGCACCGCGCAGAATGTCCCCATTCTTTTCAACGCGTCGTTTGTGGTGATGCTCGTCATCAACACGCTCCTCGCCAACTCGCTCGCGACAGTGCCGGTGGACCGACTAGTGCCGGTCATCTACAGGATATTCGTCGCAAGCCTCGTCTTCTTCTACGTGGCGCTCTCGCAGTTTGGGCCAAAGTTCCCGCTCCCGCAGCTCTTCTTTCTGTGGTCCGGCGTGTACAACCTCCTGTGCATCTCGCTCTTCTGGATGGCTATGGCCGCGAACTTTCGGTATCGCACGGCCGCGCGCTCGTTCGGGGTGATCGGCGCCGGAGGCACATTAGGGCAGGTGGGCCGCGTGTCGCAAGGCACCGTAAGCACGCACACACGACGGAGTTTGCAAGCGCACACACACGCGCACGCGTCCTCATACACCTGTAAAGAGCAACGCCTGGTTGCACGTCTGTCTAATTTCGTTTTTTATGCAGGTCGTGGGATCTGCCATCACGTCGGGCCTCGTGCGCACGTTTGGATCGGTGCCCTTGTTACTCGCGTCCGCCGTCCTGCTCGAACTTGCCGTGCGCTGTTGCGGCAACCTCGACATTGCCTGGCTCACGTCCCAGGGCGCGTCGTCGCAGCAGTCGCCGTCGAGTAACGCGCCGGGATCGCAGGCTGGTGGCCAGGCGCCCCAGGGCGGGACATTCCGCAGCCTCCTGTCGGGCATCCACGCGATGGTGCGCACGCCCGTGCTGCGGCATCTGTGCGCGCACGTGTTCCTCTTCACGTGCACGGGCTCCTTTCTCTACTTCCGAAAGCAGGAGCTCATCATCGAGCTCATCCCTTCGGACATTCGCCGCACCACTTTCCGCGCCGATCTCAACGGCTCGGTTGGCTTTGCGTCGTTCATCATTCAGCTGCTTGGCACCGGCCGCATCGTCCCGTCGATCGGAACGTCCGCGGCCCTCTCGATTGTTCCCTGCGTGACCGCGCTCGGGTTCGCCGCCCTTGCGCTGCGGCCGACTGTGGCCGTGCTCAGCGTCGTCATGCTCTCTCGAAAAGTCGCGGGATTCGCGCTGGATAAGGCCGCACGCGAGACGCTGTTCACGATGCTCGGGACGGAGGAGCGAACGGTCGCCAAGAGCCTCATCGACACGTTCGTGTACCGCTGCGGCGATGCGTTTGCGGCGTCTGTGTTTGGCATCGCGCTCGCGCTCGACCGCTACGACATCCACCTTGAGGACGACGCCGGAGGGACCGGCGCGCACAAGGGCGTCAAGCTGGGCGCAATGATCCTCTCGCTCGTGTCGCTTCTTGCGACGGTGCTGTGGGTGCTCAACGGAATCTTTCTCGGTCGCATCCACGCGACGTACGGGCGGCCGCGCCTCCCCAGCGCGGACAGGGAAATGCAGCCCGTGGGTGACAAGCCCGCACAGCCGCTCACGTCCTCGGGAAGTGGCCAGCCGCTGCTGGCGGTCAGCTCGAGCGGTCTCAATCTGTCCGACAAGGGGTCCGTGTCGACGTCGGGATCCGAGATGAACCTGCGCGGCCTGCACTCGGATGCGCAGCGGTCGTTGCGTGCGACGCGCGTGGCGTCGTCAGACGCCCTCATTGCGTGAAAGGGGTGCCAAAGGGTTGCCTCGCTGCTGAATGCGTTTGTGCGTGCGTGTGCGTGCGAGTGCGTGCGTGTGGCGTCCTGTCTTGTGTTCTTGGCGTTCCGCCAGCATGCTAGACTGCTGAATGAAAGCACGCGGTGCGGGCTCACCGCGTGCTTTCCCCTCCGAATTTCTGCTGACTCAGTGGGCTGCACGTCCTAAGCACGTCATGTTACATAGTCTCTTATTCTAACAGTCCCTGAACCGGACACAGTAAAGGGGGATCGCCTGGAGCCCGTCGAAGACCACATACTCGACATCCGGGGTAGAGGAAAGCGTCACTGACGACAGTGACGACGTCGACCCCGCCGACGAAGGCCGCTGCAACGGAAGCAAGCGCACGTCGGACGACACGTTCAGGGCCAACTAGCATCCACGCGCAACAAATTCGCGGTAACTGGTACCAAACAAATACACTCAGACACAAACACAGATACACACACGCACACGCACACACACACACACACGCACACACACATTTCCCCGGCATACACACCTGCATCGATGGTTGGGACGCGCGACGCGTGCGCCCCGGCACCGCAATCGAGTCGAAACCCTCCGGAGGCATCGTGCGGTCGCTGTTTGGCTTGAGAACACTCTCCGTTAGGCCGAGGCCGACGAGCGCCAAAATGGCAAACCTAAAAATAAGAAAAAAGCCGTCAGCAATGAATAGGGCAGCGGAAAAGGGAAAGAACTACGGGGACACCAGTCTATGGGTGGCAATCGCACCTGTCACCATTGGGGTTCGCCTCGCTCCGCCGCACGGCCGCAGCGACAGACGCGCTAAAGTACACGCCCCGCCCAAAATCACCAAACGCCAGCTTCGCCGTCGGCGACAATTCGTCTGCAACGTCCCGCGACGTCGTTATCCACTCAAACGATCCGAGCAGGCTGCACTTGAGCACGAGTTCCGGAGCGCCGCCGAACCACAGTCGCATCTGAAGGTCCGGGTCGCGCAGAGCCTTCAGACGCGTGTCAAAGGCAGCGCGGACGGCGGACTGGACGCTGGGTCCGGTGATCTCCACTACTTTGACCGAGCTGGAGGGGGAGGCACGCGAGGCTAGTGAGCGGACATGTAGTGTGTGCCTGTGTGAGAGTGTGTGTGTGTGTGTGTGTGTGTGTGTGCGTGTGTGTGTGTGCGTGCGTGAGTGTGTGTGTGTGCGTGCGTGTGTGCAACTTCAGCACCAAGCTTACCGCCCAGTCTCCTTAAGGCCGCCCAGGAAGCTGGCTGACACTTCAGAAAACTCATGCGACGACGGGTCGACGGCGCGGGGCGGCACAGACACGTGCGGAAACGGGGACTGCACAACAGTGATGCCCGGAATGCCCCCAAACACCTTGAGTCCCAGCGAGCCAACCGCCGTACGCTCAAAAGAACGGCCCCGCTCCGATTCGTTCCCATCGATCGCATGCACGCTGCTGCTCCCGCTCGGAGTGACGCGCGATGTCTCGCTAAACGACTCGGTCGCGTGCAATGGGACAGACGTCCCCTGTGGGCTCTGCGAGGCAGACACGCCCGCCGGACATGCACGACCGCCAGGCACGACGGCTGTGGAGGATACCGATGCAAGCGCGTCCGCCCCGTTCGTGCTCCCCGCGCTTGTGGGGCGCCGCGCGCGCGCCAGTTCTCGGCCAAGACGAGCAATTTCTTCGTCCTTATCGACGACAACGGTTCTGTCCAAAAAAGAGAACGCATTTCGTCAAACACGAATGAACATTGACAATAAAAGTCGGTGCATACTCCAAAAACGCGCGCCCCCCCC
>CALSCQ010001076.1:0-15597 GCA_943704525.1 Pigoraptor vietnamica | reverse complement strand
GGGGGGGGACCAAAAGGTCAGTACTACATTGAATTGCGTACCACGCAATTGGGGTCCAGCCACGTCATGGTGTCTCTTGTTCATTCTTATCGCCGTGTCAGTAGAAGTCGTCGTCGTCGGCCTCGCCGCCCGCGCCCTTGTTCGCCTGCACGACCTGCTGTGCATTGTACATGTCCACCACTTGCTCGGCTGTCGTCGCTTCCTCCGGGCGCTTGTCGTCCCGAATGCGAATGAAGCGCGGAAACCGCAGCGAAATGCCGCGCTCGGGATCCAACTGAAGAGTCATTGGAACTTCAAAACAGGGCAACACAGTAGAGAACATGCAGGCGAAGAACAGGCGTCTCTCACCTGACCCACGGCGGCCTTGTGGACGGGAGAGAGTGAAAGATCGGCGGCCTTGATCTCCCACACCTGCACAGCATCAAACCACACGTCTGCCGCGACGCCCTCGCCGTAACGATAGTAGGGTCGCGCCTGCGGTATCACGTGATCCGCAAAGAAGGCCGTGTGCTTCGCGAGGTCCTCGTCACTAAATCCTGTACCAATCTGCGCCAAGTGCATGAGAGACACGCATTAGTTCAAGCGCCATGCATGACATAAGGAACAGGCATTGGTTCGAGTGCTATGCATGACATAAGGAACAGGCATTAGTTCGAGCGCCATGCATGAAGCGCCACGCATGACTTGCACCAAGTACATGAGGAACAGGCAATAATTTAAGCGCCACGCACGACACGCGCGTGTTACCTCACCTTGCAGATGCACTGGTACTCCTCGTTGTCCGGATCGTACGATGCGAGAAGGAAGCCGCCGTACGTGCCCGTCCGCTTGCCCTTCCCCTTGTAGCCGCCAATCACAACGAGGTCGAGCGTATCGCCCACACCCTCGATGTAGTCCTTCTTCACCTGCACAGGCACTGAAGTGTAAGACGCAAAAGCACTCGGCAGAGACGTGCAAGACTCTCGTGTGGTGGGCGAGCATATGAAGCAGCAAGCAAACGCAAACGCCGCACAACAGGTACATGCCTTCAGCCAGTTGTGGGAGCGCTTGGCAATTTCATACGTGGCCTCGACCTCGAGTGTCTTGACCATCAGACCTTCGCAATTGGCTGCGCGTGATGCAGTCAGCCCACGGCGCGCACCACAACGCACGCCGACGCGATACAAACGCACGTCATGATTGCACGCACATCGCAATCTCTTCAATATGCGCACGGGGTCATTCATGGCCACAATACACAGGCGTGCACGCGCTTGCACACACACCCTTGATGGACTCGTCGAGGAACTCCTCAATCTTCTCCGTGTCGGCGGCGTCGCTGCCCTTCGCAAACATGAACTCGCCCTCCACCTCGGAGAAGTGTTGCCGCAAGAGGGCGCGCCGCGCGGCAAATGGCTCCTTCACGAGTGACTGCGCGCAATTGCAGTCAGCACAAACGTCCCAGCGCGCACAGAAGTCATGCACTACAACCGAAGGCCCACCTGTCCGTTGAGGTAGAGAAGGTCAAACGCAAAGAGACACACTTGCACCTTGATGTCCGACGCATCCGCGTCCTGCAAAACAGTGCGGGAGACGCCAATTAGAGAGAGGACGAAAGCTTGTCTAAGAACAACACACCGAAAGGCGGCACGTGCAAGTGAGACGTCCCATACACACCTTTCGCTTGCGCGTGCTGAGGACTTGGAACGGCTGGATCTGCTTGCGCTCACGGTCCCACGCCACCGACTCGCAGTCGAGGATGCACGACCGCACATCCGCACCCTTTACCTGCGCTCCCCACGCACAACCACGCCTGTGAGCCTCCGCGTGACGTGACAGAATGCGCACAAATCACCGACACAGAGAAAACGAATCGGCGAGGACGCGGCACGAAAATCGCTCGCATGCCATAAGGTCACGTGCCTTCGGAATGCGCGCGACAATGTCGGGATACTTGGTCGTGTTATTCTCAGAGTTGCGGCTGTAGATGAGCACTTGGCCGCTCTCCGTCAGGTGTATCTGCGATGCATCGTGTACATAACAATTGAAATTCCCGAACCCCAAGAGAGGACACTTGCTGCATGAGCTCCTACTTGCCACACGCACAACAAGTCAGTTGAGAGGTACTCACCTGCGCGCGCTCTCCGTCATACTTGTACTCGCACGTAAAGAGCATTCCCTCAAAGCGCTTCAGCACTTCGCCAATGCCTCGCGTCGGGTGCGCGAGCATGGGCTTGAGGGGAATGCCTGCAACAACCCGCACGAAGTGCATGCCACACAGGTCAGCACAGGGCTCCCAAAAGAACAATTAACGGTCGGGCTGCTTCTCGCATATTTTCCAAGGTATGTGTGCGGTGTAGTCGCAAGGGTGCACTCACCGGGCGTGAGGGTGCAGCGCCGCGGCAAGGCCTCAAGACCCTCGCTCAGCAAAACAGGCACAATGACCTCGTAGTTGGGCAGCTCACTGCGACATAAGAGGGCGGTCACTAGAAAATCAAGAAGGCACACGCAAGCACCGCTCTGCCAATCGCTCACCAGTACGTTGTCTTGACGATCAGCGCAGCGGCCTCCAACGACGCCGAAAAAGTCGCGTCGTCCATGGACCGCCGGGCGTCGAGGACGGCGAGAGGGCGCGCTGCGTCGGCGAGGCAAGGTCAGAAGGTTGATGAGAGCGATGAACAGAAGGGCGCCATAGATCATCATGCGCATGATGTGTGCGCACAAGTGCAGCCCCCAGGGGCGAGGCTACGTGAGTGTGTATGCAAGCGCACAATTATGACGCAAGGCGCGTAAAATTGTGACAGGACGCGTGAAGATATGCGCGTGCAAAACCGTGGCAAAAAGGCGGCATATGTGTTGCACGCGCACAAGTGCGACCCACAGGCGGAAGGCGGCGTAAGGACAGCGGCGCGCGCAAGTGCCGCAAGAACAGACTGTTCCGCCAGGCCAATGCGCAGCTTCCCCTGGAGCGATCTGTGCTCAAAGGAGAGGGCGAATCGCACACTCAGTAATGAAATACAGCCCAGGCACAGCAGCAAAAAAGGAGTAACAGAGCAGCAAACGCCAATTGGGAGTACACAGTCGCTCCTTCACGTACTCATGCAGTGCCACAGACGCGTACATTCAACAACGCACATGCGCGCAACCACAAAGAAGTGATCCGCACGCGTGTTTGCAAAAGACGCACAGACGAGGGCTCATAGACCTCGCCAAAAGGGCACACGCACCGGATAATGAATTTCGCCTCCGACTCGCGACAAGCGGCAAGCATTGAACGGATCTTGTCCACCTTACGCCCCATTGACTGCGTCGTGCACGGCATGAGAACGCCAGCGAGGATGCACGTGAGGGCGAGTGTGAGTGTGTTGTGTGTGTGTGTGTGTGCGTGTCGGTTGAGTCTCCGTAAAGTGTGTGCAAGGGTGAACGTGTGTGCTCTTGCAGCGCTCTGAGTGTTTGCGGGTGGTCCAACGGCCCGTGTGTGCGTACGTGTGTTCTTGTGAGTTTGACGTGCGTATTTGTGCATGTGCGTGTGTGTGTGTGTGTGGGTGGTTTAACGGCCCGTGTGGTGCACGCACCGTATTCCCCTGCATGGAGGCAATCTCCTTGAGCGTAGCAAAGGCCTTCGCGACCGTGAGGGGCGGGGGCGCCCGCATCATGCGCTGATTCACGCGACTGGCCTGCGACGGCGGAATAGCACAGTGAAACAGTGGAATGGCACACGCACGCACGCAGGACACGCGAGACCCACGGCCATCCAAACACTCGAAGTGCACGCAATGACAACGTCAGCCCATACGCACCTGCGCCACAATTCCGAGGTCTCCGGCAGACTCCGCATCTGTCTTCACGGCCGAGGGCGTGCGACCCGTCGCCTCCGCAATCGCCTTGATGAGGAGCGCCTCGCCCACACCGAGCTCAATGCCGGCATAGTCGGGCGCAATCTGCGGCGTTACGAATGGAGATTAGCACCGGGGCATTGCGTGGTGGTTGAGAACACGAGCGGCTGCTCGCCTTGTTGGTGCAGAGGTAGATGCAGTTCACAAGGTCGCGCGGCGAGAGCGCAATGACGCTCCGGAAAAAGTTGGCGAGTGTTTCGATGATCTTGAGCCTGGAGACAGCGCAACCAATTGGCCAGAGCACGACTGCAGACGCAGCGTCCAAACTCACAGCGCAGAAACACACGCATGCCCCCTTCCCACCCCGCTCTCCCCACAGCCGCGCACACGCAACACACACCGCTTTGTCGTTGCCTCGATCGCCTCGAAAGTCTTCGCGAGCGCCATGTACGGAACGCTGGACAAGCCACCGGACGCTATTGTGAGCACAAGCACATCACGCACAGCCACCGCAGGGCACAGTGCAGCGCACCTCTCCTCAGACGCCCAGCACGCGCTTGCAACCGGGTCGTACGCCTCGTCATCGGGACGGTAGTCGCGCGGCGCTTTCGCGGCCGGTTCCGCCGTCTCCACGCGCGCGCGCTTTCCCGGAGGCTCATCCGCGCCGCCAGAGTCCGCCTTGCGCGCTTGCTTCGCGGGCGATGCCAGTGCAGAGGGGGCCTCTGGAGCACGCGCAGGCTCGGCGGTGCAGGGGGCCACGGGCGCGATCACCTTTTCCGAAGCATTCTCGTCCACGCGCTGCCTCTTGAGCTTGGGGGCATCCGGCGCGACATTCTCGGTATCCGAGAGCGCCCTCGCACTCTTGGTGCCCGCAGTGCCCGGCTTGGCGAAGAAAGTGCTGCGAGCGCGAGAGGGGTGAGTTTGCGCAACTCTCCCGCCAAATACAAATGCACATAGCACATGCCCCCCAAAGACCCCCTGTGCGCAACAGACCCACACGCGCACACGCACGAGCGCACGCCATCACACATGCGCATACACGCGCGCGAGTGGACTCACGCGATGCTTCGCTGCATGGTTGCGCTGTCCAAGGCACTTGGCGGGTTGTCTCGCAGGCTTTTGCATTTTGGCAGTTCGGATTCTGGCGGGAAACACTCACGTGATGTCACGTGACCTCGCGTCGGCTGTACTGCTGCGGCAGGGTGCATGTGCACGGCGCTGCTGAGCGAGAAGACACATGGCATTATGGGTCTGACACAGTGGCATTCACTGCGAACAACCCGCTAATTTAATGTGACTGAACTGGCAGCCATTTGGTGACTGGCAGCCATTTGGCGACACTACTGCTGAGTGCATTTTGCGGCACATCAGCCGACGTCCAGCGACTCAAAGGTCGTTGTCGGAAACGGGGACGACAACAGAGCGAAATGATCTTGCGCAAATGACGTCCCTGCAGTATGTGCCACACAGCGGTCATAACGTGCCGGAACCGAATCAGGTTCACTCGGTCGCAGGCAGTCAGTAGAACGCGCTATTGCGACACTCGCCTTCACGTGAGAGACAAAGTAGAGAAAATGCGTCTGGTAGAAGGTGCCCCTTGACCGCATGCGCCACTTCCCGTCGCACGGCGCCGCCTGCGGACGCACCCGCAATGTCCGGCATCGAATTGACCTGCGCGGGAGAGTAGCCGTATGAGGAAGGGCGACACCAGAGGCACAGAGGCACACCGAAGAAATGGAAGGTGCAGCACACAAGGCACTGCGCGGTGGCACGCAGCGGCAACTCACTTCCATCAGCCACGCATGACCGCCCTCGTCCAGCAGGACATCAAAACCAAGCAGCTCAAACAAACCGAGTCGCTTGGGCGCCACTGCAATCAGTTCGACGAAGGTGACAGGATCAGAGTAAGTCCTCAGTTCAGGCGCGTGTCCGTCGACCCGGCACTGGCGAATGAGAAAGCACACGCGTGGGATGGGAGCGCGCGACAAGCACCGTGGTGAACACTATCGCAAATTAGAAGCAATCGCTGAAGGCTGCACTGTGCCCACCTTCGGCGTCCAAGCCATCGACGGCAGCCGCAATGGGGACCAACCCTGCCTCAACAACCGCCGCCGCCATGAGCCGCACTCCCTCCCACGCGCGCTCAAACCACATCGCCCCAACGACACTTCGCAGCGCAGCCACAGACATGTTCCGCTCGTGCACATCCCGCCGAGTGCGCGTCGTGAGCGAATTGTTCGTCACGTGTGCTTCAAGCTCGTACGACTGCGGCTCTGCACCACTGGCACGCTCTGGGAGAGGAGCAAACGGCTGTGCGGCAGGACGCACCAGTCCCTCCCGGTAGAGGAACGCAAAGTACCTTCGTTTTCGCGACGCATCCGTTGTCGCAGGAGGCGGCGACAAGAGCATGACGTAGAGGCGGAGGTCGACCTTGAACGACGCGATTTGCAGCGGGCGCTCAATGTACTCGCACGCCACAGCGCGCTTCGAGTTTCGTAGCGCAGGAAGAGACTAAGCGATCGTAATTGTCGTGCGTGATATTAGGAAGGAGAGGTGGGTGAGAGTTATTGTGCTGCTTGTTGTGCGTGATATTAGGAAGGAGGGGGGTGAGAGTTATTGTGCTGCTTGTCGTGCGTGATATAAGGAAGGAGAGGGGCGAGTTATAGAGCTGCTTGTCGTGCGTGATATAAGGAAGGAGAGGGGGGTGCGAGTTATTGTGCTGCGTGGCAGATACGATCGTGAAGGTTTGCCGGAGAACGTACCGCGAGTGCCCCCGACGCGCACGCGTCCGCCAAAACGGCCGAGGGAACGATCGAGAGCCCGCGCGCCTCGCCCGCGCTGCAGGGCTTGAGCACCCAGTGGGCGGAGGGCGACGCACGGCACGCCTCCGAGAACATATATTGTTCGTCGGGCAGCACAAAGGAGCGCGGAAGGTGTGTGCTCGCACGCGCGCCGCGACATGTGGCAATGAGCCTGCATGATGGCGGAAGTGTAAGTGCGGCTTTGTGTTGGTGTGCGTCTGTATCTTTTGTGTATATGTGTGTGTGTGTGTATGTGTCTGTGTGTGCGTGTGTGAGTGTGTGTGTGTGTGTGTGTGTGTGTGCGCGCGTGTGTGCGTGTGTGTGTGCGTGTGTGCCTTTGTGTGCGCGTGTGTGTGTGTGTGGTGTGCGTGTGTGTGTGCGTGTGTGTGCGCGTGTGTGCGTGTGTGCGTGTGTGCGTGTGTGCGTGTGTGCGTGTGTGCGTGTGTGCGTGTGTGCGTGTGTAAGTACGTGTATGGGCCAGGGTGCATAGTGGGCGGGTGCTTTGACACTACTCCTTCGTGCGTACCTGTCCTTGTGCGACAGCTCAGTTGAGCGGGGAAAGTGGTTGACGTAACAGCCGTCGCTGAGTTCGCCCAGTTCGGCCTTGCGCGGGAAAGCACGACCATAGAAGAGAGACGCATCGCACAGGCGCTGTTACGGCATCACATCAGAAGGCGCCACGGCTAGAGATCAGACGAAGGGAGCGTTGGACACGGCGGCACTGATGCAGAGCGAGAGGCAGGAGTGCACACGGCTATGAGGAGAGTGTCCTCCGCAACAGCCCACGAAACAAACAAACAAACGGCACCATGACAGGACTGAGTGCCCACCTCCGCCAAAGCGCACCCGTTGAGGTCGAGCGTGCGGCGCAGGAGACTCGAGGGGCATGTGTACGCACCGCCCAGCCTGTTAATTATCGCCGAATTATGCGTTAAATGGCCACTCGACAGGCACTTTTGCGCACAGGCACAAGTGAGCACTCAAGCCACGCACTATAAAAGCACTCTCACGCCCACATGTGCCTTGTTTGCTACAGACAACGACTAAAAGGCACTCTCATGCCCACATGTGCCTTGTTTGCTACAGACAACGACCACTGAGACACGCACTAAAAAAGTACTCTCAATGCCCTCATAATGTCGTCTTGCTACAGACACCGACCACAACACGCACCCGCTCAGCGCATAGCGAATGCCACTCGCGTCCTTCCGCAGCGGTCGCGTGTGGGCAAAGCGGCACGTGCCCTCGGCTTGTGTGCAGGCGCCCCGCGTGCGATAGTGCCAGCACATGCGCGGGGCCGATTCGCCTTGCTCGGCGGCATGGTCGCCCGTGTTCTCAGTGTGTCCGCATGCGAGCGCGCGTGGGACTCCGAGAGGGACGCGGATACCACGAAACGCGGGGTCGTCCGTGCGCGCGTCCTCAAACGGCTCAAACAGAGCGCCCATCGCCTTCGCAAACGAGGCTGTGAAGTGACAGCGAGCCACTTAAAATGTAACAGAGGCAGACACATTCTTCGTACTCACGTGAGTACCCCTGTCGCTTACTGAGAAGCAAACGCGCTTTTTGGCTCGCTAATTCTGTTCTCGCAATGGAATCTTCCCGGCTCTTCGCTTGAGGAGAGTGGCAGCGTACTCTCCACATGGCGTGCGAGTGCGTGCTCGTTGCGTGTCGGTCGGTGATTGCGCACGTGTGAATCGACGGCCGTTGACGGTCGCGCACTCGATGCCACACAGTCGCCTGCCGTGAATGACCCGCGTGCGTCAGTCGATTGTTACGCACCCACCTGGGCGCAGCGAGTCGTGCGTGCGTGCTCCGCTGTCGATGCACACGGCCGCACCACTGGCCGCGTGGGACGTTGCACCGGATGGGCCTCACGGTGTACGAGGGTATGTTTGCGACTGAGAGCGAATTGGGATCGATACCCACTTCGGCCGACGACGAGCTTTTGCGTGACTGGGCGTCGAGCGTCTCACTCACCGGCGAATGCTTAATTTTGTGCACACGTGTCTGTTGCGTCGCTGTCCCACGGCGTGTAGCAGCAATCGCACGTCGAACAGCACGGGAGTGCGCACCCAGCAAATGTCGGTCACTACGCTGCGACGTCCCTGTCTGCATCCATGCCGGCGCCGTGTGAACCCGCTCCCCCGCTGCCACCGCGGCCATTTGCCCCGCACGTTCGCCTGGAAGCCCAATGCTGCAACTGCTGCTGGCAGTGCGCGCGCAACACCACCCGCGTCGCACGATGACATGCGCGGCGCAGCTGCTGACGGACATTCGGGGGCGGAAGGGTGTAAGGACCACGCATGACTGCCGCGATGCGACCGAACTGCGTGCGGAATTCAACATGGACGGGCGATTGGAGGTGCGTCGTGCATCAATTTTCGGAGGTTCGCGAGCACACGCGCCGTAGTTTGTGCGCGCTTGCGAGCGTCTTTGTGTGGCGCGACGATATGCCTTGTCGGCACTCCCAAGTAGTTTGCTACGATTGCAGTTGTTTTCTGCATCCCTTCTTCATTTGCGTCTGCTGTCGCTCCAGTGGCGTCGTCGTCGCCCCTCGAGCTCCGCAATACCGTCCTGTAATTGCACGCGCGCGACGGTTGAGGTGCTTTGTAAATGTCTCAAATTGTCCTCGCATGACACGCCTTGTAGTTTCGGACAGGAAGTTTGACGAAGGAAGAAGGACGCCAACCGGGTGAGCTGCATAACACACACGGTCTATTTTGCGAGCGGAGCCGTTTCATTCTGCCAGTCGGGCGGTCACGAAACGGCGCAGTTGTCACGTGCCAGCCCTGCGACTGTTAATCGCCGTGTTGCATCGACTCCATGTAATACGTGGTGTTCTGAAGCCTCTCTGGGAGGGCACATGTTGTGGTTAGTGCCAGTGGGCGCGTTAGTTAGAAAACGGCGGCACTGTGACAGCGTTTCTCACCGAACTCCTTCCTGGCGTGGCAGTGGAGCCATGCGAGTGGGTTCTTGGGATGAGGGAAGTGCATCGCTCCAGCTTGAAGCACTTTCACGGGGGACCGGCCTCCGGCCTCAATGATATCGACGAGAACGTCGATGAGGGCACACATTCTGGGCGTATTAACGTCGGCACCTTCGTAGGTTGGGTTGCCACTCGGCTCGCGGAGGAACTTGCACGCGGTGGTGGCGACTTCCGCCCACAAGCGGCCGTTGCTTTCCTTCTGGGGAGACATGTAGTTCGCCAAAACGCTGAGGGCGATGTCTTGAGGGCGCTGCTGGTGGGCGCCTGGCTGCGGCATGCCGAGGGCCGCGCCGGCGCCGGCAGCGTTCAGTGTGACAGGCATCTCGTACAGAACTTGATCTATGAGCGAGAGGAAGCGGGTCAATGTGGTGATGTTAACTGAGGCGATCCGGCCCTCTTTATAAAGGGTTCTGGCAGATGTTACTCCGTGTGTGTGTGTGTGTGTGTGTGTGTGTGTGTGAGTCGGCCGGCAATGTTCGCCGACCAAACTGAACATTCGCTGTTACACTTTTCCCCGAGTGCTGATTGGCTGCGAATGATCGCGGGTTCAGTTAATTTGAGTTCGCCCTCGGATTTACAGTTCATTTCAAATTGATGGTGTGCCGGGCGCCGACCCGTCGGCGAACGCCGATTATGAAAGGTGAGTGCAACGGACGACTGGGATTTTTTCCATTTCAGCATTGCATGGCGTGCTCGATGGTCCGCCGGTCGTGTACGCGGCTGCCATTCAGCTGGCATGTACCTGCAAACACGTCGGACGGCCACTGTACTGACTGAAACTTCGTGCATCCTTGGAAATGCAATATGGCGAGGCGTGCCAAATGCTCTTCATTCCTAGAGGTCTTGCCTCGCAGAAGCGGCTGAGTTCGCGCGCATGCGGTCTTCGAGAAAGGCGAAGACGGGCTCAAAGGCAGACCACGACGTGTACTCGTGCGTGGTCGTGCCTGCAGAACGATGGCCGGATAAGATCGGCGACCGCGTCAGACCGCAGCAGCGATGTGCACGCAACACACAGTTGCCAGACGCGCGCGCACTTGCGGATAACACGTGTGCTTACCAGCCGAGCGTTCGGGCATGCGCCCTTTCAGCGGCGTATCCAACGGTTTGTCGCTCGTTACCCAGTTGATCGAATTCTGCGGCAACGCCAACAAGAGTCACCTCAATTTTCGCCCCTTGGCACCCTTCCACCAGTCACAATGACCCACATACCTCAACAAAAAACTTGTGCTCCGCCTCCGTCCTCACGTGGTACTGCACGGCGTCGGTGAACGCGACAGCGCACACGCGGCGCACCACGTCCTCCGTGTGCGATGCCGCAATCGCCCCAGTCACAATCCCGCCATAGCTGTGAGCCACAATCGCAATCTTCTCCGCGGCGGCCGGCGCGACAAAGCGCCCCCACACGTGCACGCCGTGCTCTTCCGGCCGACCACTGCCGGGTATGGGTTTTCCCGTCTCGTCGCGGTTCTGGTTCGTGTTGGTGACAACGACGCCCCACCCGTTGCGCCGCGCCCTCCGCACGTACGGTAGCACCGTTCCGGAGTCCAGCGAGTCGTTGATGATCAGGCGGCGCGACCACTGTCCCGCGCGCACCACGCCCGCGCCGTGAATAATGACAAGCAGCCGCGACGCCGTCTTTGCATCCGGGGTCGCGAAAAAGAACCCGCGGGGTCCGCGGTACCCGTCGTCGTCGGTGATGGGTGTCTGGACGCGTGCGAGGCCCTCGCGCTCAAGCAGGCCGTATACGTGCTCGTCCATAACAGCGCCGAGTGCTTCATATCGCGCCTGGGATGGAAACGAATCAGATTCCACTCGTGGGCGTGGAGGGAGAGAAGCATCGCGATCAAAACGAAAGCGCCATTTGTGTGTGAAATATGGCGTCCGCAGCATGCCTTGTCCACGTCGCACGCACATGCACATACATACACACAGGCACATACGTACTCGTACACTATCACTCGGCTGCGCACATGCACACACCTGGTTGAAATCCCTATCGCCAGGGCGCACCTCAAAGACGAACCTGCGAGCAGAGCGCGATGAGCAAATGTATGAATGTTTGCACGTGTAACTACACGCACTGAAAACGTTAACACTGTTACAACCGCCCGCGCACTCACGGCCCGTTGGTTTGACTGTCGCGCAGGCGGCCATCGTCGTCGAATTTGTACCCGAAGCCCTCGAGGGTGGTCGGGAACTTATACTGTGCGACGAAGTCGGTAACAAACACAGGGACTAAAGGTCAGTAACAGCGTGAAAGCCGACGCTTCTTCACCCTCAACCTGACGCGGATATATGGTAACACATAGAATATAATGAAAAGGAAGAGCAGAACACAAAAAATGAGAGGAGGGGACAAACAAAGCACGCTGTTACACACCGTCGCCGACACCCCGCCCGACGCCATTCCTGGGGAATCCAAACCGGTGATCTCGCGCATGAGTTGCCGCACACCCGACGGAGAGATGCGTGGAGGCGCACGACGCCCCACACCACGCACAACCCTCGGCACCGCACTCATTGTGCGAGGGAAAAACGCAGAGGTCGCACTGACAACAACGGCAGGACAAGGGGAGGCAACGATCCCGACTAACACCACTCAGTGACACCCGCGAATGACAGGAAATAAATGCGCACCTGCAGCGACGAATGCGCACAAAAGGATGGAAGGCGCGCTACACGGGCGCATTCGTACACCTTCGCCAAAATCGAACTTTTGCCAGGCTTCGCGTGAAAACGTGAGCGGGGCTGTAACAACTAACGAAAGATCATGTCACCCCCAAAATAAGCGAAATTTCGCGAAATTTCGGTTTAAGTGCTTCACGTGATGTCACGTGGACATGTGTCGAGAAGGCTAAATTTTGGTCGGCCGTTTTCTATGAAATTTGTATGAAAAATGCCGTTATTTTCCGTCTGTCCTCACATACGCGCCGTCCCACACAGTCACACACGCTCACACACACGCTTTTGTTCAAAACGCACTCGTCCTTCAACAGTGCGCAGTGAACTCTTGGACTGCGCTGTAAGTTCCGTTGTGTTCTTCTTGTGTCTGCGTGCGTGTGGGAGTGAGGCTGGACTCTTTTGTCTCTCTGCGACAGTATGCGCGGTGCGGTGGCGGCAATCGCGTGACGGCACCATCCTACTTGGGAGCACCAACACTCTCTTCACTGTGAGTGCGCGTGCGCCTTCTCTGCCGCGTGAATTGCGGTGTGTTATTTGCGTGGCTTCATGGCGCAATTCTCCTCTGTCTGTTTGTGAATTCGCATCGCCCCGTAGAGAGTGGCTGGCGTAGTACGTCTGCATTCTCTACAATCGCCTTGCGTGACTGAGACCATTTCAGACGAGCCACTTTCGCCTTCTTTCTTCCCCTCCAAATGCGACCAAAACAATTTCTCATGATGAATAATTTCCTCACTCTCTCGCACTCGCACGCACACGCTCGCACACACCCGTGTGAACGCAGGAGGCGTCGCTCCGTCGCTTCACGGGCACGGCGCGCAACTGAAACGCGCGCGCGCCGACAGCTGCGAGGGCGGCGGGAGTCCCGCCAAGCGCCCCCGCCGTGACTCTGTGTCGTCGGACCCGGCGGAGGCTCTGAGCCCAACGCCCGGCCGCTGGCTCTTCTGGCCTGCGATGCCCTCGGCACGCGACCCCGCAGAGATGGAGGGCGTGGTGCACGTCGGCGCGGACGGCGCGCAGGGGATGGTGATTGGGGACGACGTGGCGACGCGGCGGCTGTCGGAGAAGCTCGAGGGCCACGCGCTGTTTCAGAACTCGGCGCACGCGTTTATTGAGCGGCTGGTGGGGACGATGCAGCCCCGGATGTATAAGCCGGGCGACTCGATTGTGACGTACGGCGAGGTTGGACGCGCCATGTTCTTCATATACAAGGGTGGGTGCTTTCTGCGGTGTCACGTGCCGGCTTGAGTGCTTTCTGCGGTGTCACGTGCCGGCCATTGTGTTGAGTGCGAGCGCATTATTTAGACTGTCTCTCTTGCGGTGTCACGTGCTGGCTTGGTGATCCCATTGTGTTGAGTGCGAGGGCTTTATTTAGACTGTCTCTCTTGCTGGTCCCTCGCTTTTGCGCTGTGTGTCTGCCGTGACCGCATGTCTCCTCCGCGTTGAGCGCGAGCGGTGCATTTTTCGCGTGTTCTTTTGCTTCCAAGTGCGGCAGTTTCATTTTCTGTGGCCGTGATCTTTTCCTTTTCTCCTCGTGTGTGCATAATCGCAGGCACGGTAACGGCAGCACTCGCACTCACTCGCACTCACTCTTTCGTCCATCGCGCGCAGGCACTGTGCAAGTGATTGGAAATGACGACGAGACAGTGTGGGCGGAATTGGGCGAGGACAAGTTTTTTGGGGAAATTGGCGTGCTCTTCAGTGTGCCCCGCACGGCCACCGTGCGGGCACTCACGCGATGCCTCACGTTTGTTCTCACAAAGGCACGTTACAGCATCCGCTTTCAGTTCTGTTCAGTGTGGTTAAGTGCGGGTCGTTTTCTGAGTGCTGGTCTTTGCTGGTGCGGTGCAGTGTGGGTCGTTTGGCGCTGTTTAGGTGTCTTGAGGTGTTCAGCGTCGGTCGTTTTGTGCGGGTCGTTTTCAGCGTTTGGCCCCGTGGCTTTCTGCGATGGAGATTTGGCTTTGCCGCGCTAAAGTGCCACCGTTGCGATTGCGTTCAGCGGATGTGCGCGTGCGCGTGTGTGTGCGTTGTTCCGCGCGATTCATTTGATTCAGTGGCTTATCTGTCTGTGTATGTCGTGAGTCAATGTGATATCACTATGGCAGAATATCGAACTGACTCTGCGTGCGCAGTGCAGCTGATGTGGTTTCAATCATTATGGCAGAATATTGAACTGATGTGTGCGCTGTAGCACTCGATGGACACTGCGATTCGTGCTGATATGACGCGTGCCTTTGTTTTTCCTCTGTTACCGCAGGACAAGCTCGAAGAGACGCTCAAGAATTTCCCCGAAATGGCGCTGCAAATCCAGCGTGAGGCCGAGGAGCGCTTTGAGCTCTACCGTGGGTGTCTGGACCCGCCTGTTCTGCGTGTACACGCTTGTTTCCACCTGGACATTCTCGTTGCACGACGGCCGCACTTTCTTCTTTTTTTTCCATGCGCAGTGCGACGCGCTCTCTTTGGCCCTTTGTTGTTGTTTTTGCAATTCGCGCGGTATCCGTGGTCTCACGTGACTCGCTCTGTGTTTGGCGGCTTCAGGGAAGCATGTGAAGAAAACTGCCAGCGAACAAAACGCGAACTTTGCGAAGGACTTTGAGGTTGGCCAGCTCAGGGCGAACCTCGAGAAGGTGCGTGTGTTGCTCTCATGGGTCGCTGTGTGTAGAGGACGCATGTGTGTCTTGCGGTCGCATTGGTCTGCTCTGTGTGGACGGATGGAATGCTGCTTATGGTGTCTTGACCGAAGTGCATGCAAGTGTATTGCATGTGAGGCCCCCCCCCCCCCCCTCTCTCTCCCCGGCACCCCTTTGTCACGTGATCTCAGTCTCCACCTCTCGGTCTTGCCACAGGTCCCTCTGTTTCGCAACTGCGAGGTCGGATTTCTGCACATGCTTGCGATGCAGCTGACCCCGCGCGAGTACCGCCCACACGAGTACATTGTGCGGCAGGGCGACGCGGGCAACTTCATGTGCTTCATCATCTCAGGGCACGTCGAGGTCGTGGACGACGAATCGGGCGTCGTGTTTGCCACGCTCGGCGAGGGCCACTTCTTTGGGGAGGTGCGCTTTGTGCGATTGTGTACTCTGCGAATGGCGTCTGTCGATTCCAGTGCGGTGCCTTTCAATTCGCTCTAGTTGCTCCGCGGTCATATCCCGCACATACTCCTGTTACTCACCCCTCCTGTTACTCGCCCTTTCCTTGTCTCCACACGCTTTCGCGCAGATTGGCGTGTTTATGCGCGTGCCTCGCATTGCGTCCGTGAGGGCAATCGACGCCGTCGAAGTGTTTGTGCTTGAGCGCGAGAGCCTCGAAAAGGTCC
>CALSCQ010001073.1:10706-37093 GCA_943704525.1 Pigoraptor vietnamica | reverse complement strand
CACACGCGCGCGCGCACACACACACACACATACACACACACACACACACACACACACACACACACACACACACACACACACACACACACACACACACAAACGCACGCACGCACGCACACGTACTGCCATCGTGAAGCATCTCAACACTCGCATGCTCTGTCACACACAAGAAGGGAGCACAGGCATGCACGCACGCACACGCAACGCACCAAAGCCGCAGCACCGCTGGTCAGGGTCTCGGCAGTGATGGTAGCGCTGCCAGCAAGCACGTGCCGGTCGAAGTCAACCCGCACGTCGAGCGAGATGTGCCGGGAGACGACCTCATCCGCGTTACAGAAGGAGCTGGGGTCCACGCGGCCCATTCTCTCGTTCACTCGCCGCAACAGCCTAAAAGTGGGGGAAGGGGAAAGGAGAAACAGATGTCCTTCTCTCCTGACCAGCTGACTGTGCAAGCCACTCGTGATTGCGTCACAACTGCACGTGACCTTTTTTTGAAAAAAAAAAAAAAAAAAAAAAAAAAAAAAAAAAAAAAAAAAAAAAAAAAAAAAAAAAAAAAAAAAAAAAAAAAAAAAAAAAGACGTCTTTTCGAACCCACTGCAAAATGAGTCTGTTCATTGGAGCAAAAGTCACGGAGGCCGGCACCAGCACCGTCCCTCACCGCCCAGCACTCCCGGCGCTCTCAAACCGCCGCACCAGCGTCACACCGGACAGCGCCGGCGTCCACGTACCGCCCGCCGCCCGCCGCGCGTCCGAGCGCTCCCGAAGCCGCTTATAGCCAATCACGGCGCGCACGGCACCGTCCACCGCATGCGCCGCCCGCTGCGCGTCCGCATACAGTCCGCCCTTCTTTTGCTGCCGAACAATCGCCCCCATCGCGCCAGCAAGGCCCCTCGCGGCGCCAGTCTCCAGCGCGTCCGATAGCGCGCTCACAGCGACTTGCGCGCGCATACCTTCCGCCTGTCCAACAGACAGAGACTGCAGTGCGTCCACGGCAAGGCGCGTGGCTCCGTCCGCACCAAACACGGCGCGCACAGCGGGCGCAATTGTATCAACGGCAAACGCGCTCTCGTGCACGCCGGCGCCGACAAGCCAGCCGAGAAATTCGGGGAGATACAGCGCATCGCCACGAGAACGAAGCGTTCGCGCCAGAATCAACGACGTCGTGCGTGTCGGCCGGCCAACGAGAGAGACTCCAGCGAGAATGCGCGCAGAGTACCACGGCCGCCCCGTCCGCATCGCCGCCCCAAGCAACGCATGCATGTCTCCCAAAGGCAACCGCCCGCGACAACGCGCCGCCAATTCGGCGAGTGCGGCACCAAACTGCGCGCGGTCGTCCATTGCAATGCACGCCTGCACCCGCGCGATAAGGCACTCGCGCGTCGGGCCGCCAGAGAGCTCCAGGACGCGGCGCCACGCTTCCGTGACGCCTGCCCCATTTCCCGCGTTGCCGCATGCGCGCACGAGCGAAGCCAGCGATCGCGGCGTCGGCTCACGGCCGTGCGATGTGAGCGTCGCAAGCAAGCGCCGCGCCGCACCATCCATCCCTTCGCGAGCGCACGCGTCAATGAGCAGCTCAAAGCACTGCGTGGAGGGCACGAGGGGGGGCCCTCGTCCCTTCGTCTGCGACGTGAGGCGCGCCATATACAGCCCTGCGCGAATGTCGCCCAGCCGGACGCAGGCGCCAACGACCGCTTCCACCGTCGCCGGCGTGTGCACAAAGCCAGGGAGAGCTGCAAAGTCGCTTACGAGCGCTCGGAGCTCCGCAATGGACCCTGCGGCACTCGCGAGCACCACGAGTGCCGAAGGGCCCATTCCCACGGTGTGCGAGTACATTGCGAGGGCCGCTCGTAGCGCGTCGGAACGGTCGGCGGCCTTCGAACGCGCCGCCGCAGCGAGAATGTCGTCGCAGATCCCGCGCGGCACAGAGCCCACCTTCTCGTGCTGTGCATGGCGCATCGAGAGCGCCTCGTCAAGGACAACGAGCGCCTTGCGCGCATCCCCACGCCTGCACAATCCGCGTATCACGGGAGCGCGGCCGCCGACGCCGAGTGGGAGCCCCGCGGCCTCAACAGCCGCCACGACTGTCACAAACCACGCAGAAATGCCGAGTGAGATCAAGAAAAAGTCACAACGAACGAACATACCAGCTGCGGCAGCACGCACCCCGCAAGGCCGACTCGAAATTTCCCGCCTCCGCATGCGCTTCGATCACAGCAAGCGCTGGCCTACGCACGGTCGCGCGCCTTTTGGCGGGAGTCTGCGGTAACGTGGCATGAGAGCTGTGACATCCGCGGACTATTGCGTGCGCCGAGCGAAGAAAGGGTTGCGTGACGCTACTATGCAGCCACACACCCAGTGCTTCTTGAGCCACCGCTGCAATATCGCCGCCTCGCCCAGCGCAACGTCGCCCGCGGCCACGCACGTGCGCGCAATCTCGCAATACACAGTGTCCACCGCAAGAGGCGCGTGGCGGCCGGCGGTGGCATCGAGTGCGTCCGCCCACGCGGCGACGGCCAGCACAGTCTCTTTGAGGCTTGCCCTCCTGTCACGTGCCGGCGCGAGTTCGCGGCGCGCCCTGTCTTGTGCCGCCAGGACCGCCTGCCGCACACACGCAGTCGCTGAGCAAGGCGTCTGAGCACCGACGAACACTCACACACAACCCACCCGAAGCGAATGCGCCGTCTTGCTCTCACGTGCGGCACCGGGAGTGGCTCGTGGTCGGCCAGCGCGCGCCGAGGGTGCCGGATCAATCGCAAAGTGGAGCCATGCACGCCGTAACCCTGTGGGCGATCGCAGACAAAACGGTCAGTCGCATTGAATGCAGACGCAGAATGAGGGGTCGAGTTGACGCCAGTGCGACTGTGATGCATGCGCGGCTGCTTCGTGCCCTCTTTCAGTCTCTCACCCGACAGCGCGGCAGTCGGCTGCGGCCGCAGGGCCCGCGCGGCCGCGTGCATCGCCAGCGGAGCGGCTCGTCCCGCAAGCCAGTCCACCGGCGTGTTGTGCAGGCGCGCGCGTCAACCCGTCCTTCAGAGTGCTGGCACTTACAGCGTAGTGGAGAACAAGGGACAGTAGGGAGAAATGCTTACAAGCTCACTCGCAGGGTGCGCGTGTGCGATGTGGCTGTGTCGTGCATCCGGGGTGTGGCAATGGTCGGGCACTCAACACGTGCGGGCTCCACTTGCCTCATTCTATAGGGTGTAAAACAGCGCTTTTAGTTGGTCGTGTGTGCGAAGTCGCGCATTTTTCGCACAATGGCACGCAGCAAAAAGCAAGAGAAACCGCGGCCCTCTGACGGAGCCGAGGAGAAGGATGCGAGTGGTGCGTACTCTTTCGCTATTCCGCAACTCTGGCTCTGTGCGTTTACCCCACTTTTCCTGCCCTCAATGACAGAGCGCAGCGATGGCGCCGATGCCACGCACGGAACGGCGGGGGGTCGAGTGTTGAAGACGAAGTATATCAACAAGCAACGAGTGCTCGTGTTCTGCTCTCGGGGGATCAACTACCGGTGCGTACGATGCGCGCGCTTGGTATTCGCGCGGTATCTCTGTGTGCTAAACCACACCCTTTTTCTGTCGCAGCGCGCGTCATCTCATGACCGACATGCGCTCTCTGATGCCGCACAGCAAGGCCGGTGAGTGCGCAACTGCAGTTGTGGGCATGCAACGGCCTCTCATGCGCGTCGCTTACAGACGTCAAGCTCGACAAGAAGGACAACCTCCACGTGGTCAATGAGGTCTGCGAACTTAAGAGCTGCAACGGGTGCGTGTTCTTCGAGATGCGCAAGCGGCAGGATCTCTACTTGTGGGTGTCGCGGACGCCGCACGGGCCGTCGGCAAAGTTCCACGTTGAGAACAGTGAGTGTCGCAGTTGGGCGCCCTTTCTGGCCATGGTCGAAGGGCGTGTGTGGACATGCAGTTGTCGCTCTCACAGTGTTGCGGGGCGCTGACATCTGATTGCACGGTTGCAGTACACACGATGGACGAGCTCAAGCTGACGGGCAACTGCCTCAAGGGATCGCGGCCAATCCTCTCGTTCGACGCCGCATTTGACGCAGAGCCCCACCTCGCCCTCCTCAAGGAGATGTTCATTCAGGTAGACGGCGCGCGCGTGTGGCGCGTGTGTGTGAGTGTGGCGCGTGTGTGTGAGTGTGGCGGTTTGTGTGCCTGTTTTGTGTGTGGTCTATCATATGTGCGTGCGCGTCTAGACGCGAACACCGGGGTTTTGTGTGTGCGCGCACATTTCGTTTAAGCTACGACTCAGCGCCCCTTTCGCCTTCAGGTGTTTGGTACGCCGCGCGGCCACCCGAAGAGCAAGCCCTTCTTTGATCACGTGATAAGCTTCACGCTCGCCGACGGCCGCGTGTGGTTCCGCAACTACCAGATTGTCGAGACGACGGGCGAGCACGGCAAGACGGAGACGTCCCTCGCCGAGGTCGGACCCCGCTTTGCCCTCAACCCCATTCGCATCTTTGGAGGCAGCTTTGGCGGCGCCACGCTGTACGAGAACCCCAGCTACGTGTCACCCAACGAGGTACGGCTGTTTGAAAGACAGAACGAAAGAAAGGTCACGTGCGCTGTTGCAATGGGGCTGACTGGCTGAGTCCCGCAGTACCGGCTGCTCGTCAAGAGCCGCCTCGAGACAAAGTACAAGAACCGCTCGGTCGCCGCAGAGCTCACGCGCATGCGCAAGGAGGCCGCCAAACTGCCCGAGTCCGAGCTGGACACCGTCTTTGAGGCGCAGGACTGAAGTGTCGTGTGCGGAACGATTCGCGTGTGCGTTTGCGTGCGTGCGTGTGTGCGTGGCGGCGTCGCTTCATGAACCGACAGTGCGGCAGATTCGGGCACGTGCGGGCGTGGGGTCCTACCCCAGCCACCGCATCGTCAGTTCATAGACAGTGAATATCACGGCATTGCTCGGCGCCGCGCGTGCCACCGTAATGGCGCACCCTGCGACAGAGAGGCGCACGCTCAGCACACCGCTCACGTGACGCAGCCAAGAGGAACGCACGGCAACTGGTCCCGTACCTGCGTAAAAGCCGCGAATTCCGCTCTCTCGCGCAATGTCGCGGAACACAGACACGAGCGATCCCGGATGAGCCATCGTCTGCATCCGCGACTTGACGGCGTCCGCGGGGTACGGCACACCCCAGTAAAGCGCACCCGCGGCAGCGCCAGCGCCGACGAGCACGTACGGCGGGAGGTCATCGCGCGACTTCCCCTCGGGCGTCATCGCATTGCATATCGTGTGAAACGTGCCAAACCAAAATGCGTTGCCGGGTATTTCGCGCAGCAGGGTCCTGTCGCGCAAGCAGTAACGTCAAAAAATGGCTGGCCCACCCAACACTTGCCCACCCAACACAGGAGACCTCACTTTGACAGTCATAGGGGTTGAACCCCCATCGCCTCTCCCAACGCACTGCGAGAGGCGGGCACACCACGCAACAAGAACACTCACGCCGAAAAGCCCTTGTAGAAGGCGCGCAAGCCCTCTTCCCGCGCAATGGCGGCAATGCACGAGAGCGCGCCCTTGTACTTTTTCGGCCCTTGCCCCGCCGACTCCTGCTGCACCTGCAGGCGGCACTTGATAAGCTCTATCGGCGACAACACCGTTGCGGAGAAGACGCCCGCCCCGGCGCCGCACGCGAAGGCCTGCTTCGTGCCCAGCGGCTGTCGGATGTCGTCCTGCACGAGGAGCTGCATTTGCCGAAACGCAGTGAAAATGGCAGCGTTCTCCATCATGGCGCCGGCCAGCGGCGCGCTCAGACCCTGCGCGCGTGAGATGTCGGATCAGCTTAAATCATGGACGTGTGTCCATCGACTCCACTCGTGCGTGAGAGAGAAAGGGGCGACTTAACGAGCATATACGCGCGCACAACACGCACGCCCGCCGTACCTGTCGCACCCACATACACGTGATGCACGCTCAAATGCACACTGGTGACGTACCCTGTACAGGGCGCCCATGCCTTCTGCGCGGACCACCTTGCGAATGCAGTCGATCGGCCCCGCGTACGGCATTCCCGAGGGCCCCGCCTTCTGCGTCTGAAGCAGCACCTTGACCGTATCCAGCGGGTACTCGATTGTCTTGCTGACCATGCCGGCCACCTGCCCAGGGACTCGCAGTGAGACAAGACCTCAGAGGGTTGTGACGACAGATGGCCCAGCAGCTTCGTTCCCGTGTGCTTTGCGTGCCATGTGCGGATGCAGGCGGGCGCGTCTGTCGCACACGTGCTCACCGTCCCCGCCGCGATGCTCTTCGCAGCCTCGACGAGGGCGCTGGTGCCCTCCCCGCCCCCCGTCATGGCTGGGGGTGTGTTTCCTCGTTCAACCTCTAATCCTCCCGGTGTGCGCCCTCCCCGTTATACACTTGTCATTCAGCACGGCCCTCGCCCAGCAAGCGAAGATCCCTCTCACTGCGGTCCTATTCAACTGCCAGCCCTTGCACTCTGCTCCACTCGGCCACGAGTTGCGCAGTCACGTGTGGTCACGTGGGGTCGTGATTTCCCCACCTCCGATTGGCCCGTTCTGCCAGCCAATCGCAGGCGCAATCGGCACCTCTGCAACGCCCCACACGTGAAAGAAATTGCTGCGAACACGCACGGAAGAGCGTGCACGCGTACACACACTCGACGTCTGCGACAACACACGCGCCAACTCATTGCGGACAAATTGCGTGTGCGCTTCCCACGCGCCGTTTTCTCCGGCGACCGTTGCGATGCACCGCGCGCTGTGAGTGGCGCGAGTGCAACCATGACCGCGCCTGCGACCGAGGCGCGGCCCTCGATTCTCGTCCTCTACGGCTCTCAGGTGGCTGGAACGGCTCGCACGCATATCACACTGTCCCTGCATGTATGCGTCATGTGTTTCTGCAGTAAACGCGCTGACTCCTCGTCGCCAAGCAGACGGGCACGGCGCAGGATGTGGCAGAGAGGGTGGCGCGCGAGGGTCGGCGGCGCCTCTTCCGCGTGCGCTGCATGGCGATGGACGACTACCATCGCGCGTCGCTGATCCACGAGCGGCTTGCGGTCTTTGTGTGCGCGACGACGGGACAGGGCGAGGAGCCCGACAACATGCAGCAGTTTTGGCGTTTCCTGAGGCGCAAGAGCCTCCCGAGCGACTCTCTCTGCCGCCTCTCGTTCGCCGTCTTTGGGCTCGGCGACTCGTCGTATGCGAAGTTCAATTACGTGGCCAAGAAAATGCACGCCCGGCTGCAGCAGCTGGGTGCGTCGCCTATTTACGAGCGCGGCCTCGGCGACGACCAGCACGACCGCGGGATTGACGCCTCCCTAGACCCCTGGCTCGACGGGCTGTGGGCGGCCGTTCTCGGGCGCTACCCCATTCCGCCGGGGAAGGAGATGGTTCCGGCTTCGCAGAGGTGCGGAATGCGACTCTCTCTCTTTTGTCCGAGCGTGGCATTGCGAATGTGTCCACTGTGCTGAGTGTGTCGTTCCGTGTGTCGCAGGCCGTCGCCGCGGTACAGCGTCGTCTTCACCGAGTCCGCCACGCGCGCGTGGGCATTGTCGGCAGATTCGCGCTCGTCCCTCGACCTCGAGTTGGGCGCGGTGACTACGCAGCCGCAGCCGGACCGCCGCACGCCCTTTCGCGCGCGCATGGTCGCCAACGCGCGCATCACGGCCGCCGACCACTTTCAGGACGTGCGGCACATCGAACTGGACATTGCGGGCTCGGGAATCACGTGAGTCGCGCAGCCCTACCCTTTGCTATCCCCAGCGCTCGATGCCCTCCCTCTTTTGCTCGGGACAAGCCTAAATTCTGGCTGGTCCGACATGGTTGTGTTAGAGTGCGCCTCACCGCCTGCTTTTTTTCGCCACGCAGTTACGAGCCAGGCGATGTCGT
Organism: Pigoraptor vietnamica; assembly: GCA_943704525.1. Taxonomy (NCBI): domain Eukaryota; class Filasterea; order Ministeriida; family Capsasporidae; genus Pigoraptor; species Pigoraptor vietnamica. The sequence goes on along the minus strand of CALSCQ010001073.1, from coordinate 29,234 downwards.
CGCCATCCAGCCGCGTAACCTGCCGTTGGCGGCAGAGGCTCTCATCGAGCACTTGGGGCTTGACCCGGACGCGCGCTTTGTTCTGACGCAGAACGACCCCGGTGGGTGCATCTGTGATCCGCTAATGCAGGTTGCGCACGTGCTGATTTACGCCCCTCCGCTTGCCAGACACGCCGCTGCCCACGGGCGTTGCCTTCCCGTGCACTGTGCGCGAGGCCGTGGAGCAGTGCGTTGACGTTACGGCCGTGCCGCGGCGCTACTTTTTCGAGCTGCTGTCGCACTTCGCGAAGGACGAGCGCGAGCAGGAACGGTTGCGCGAGTTTGCGTCTGCGGAGGGCCAGGTTGGTCTCCTGCGCCACATGCGTGTCACGATGAGCCGCATCGCGTGAGGGTGCCTAACCATGCGCGTATTTTCGTGGCGCGGGCTTTGGGCTGCGCCAGAGTAGTCGGTGTCGCATTGTGTTTACGCGGTTTGTTTGCGTGGCAGGAGGACCTGTATTCGTACTGCAACCGCGTGCGGCGGACGTCGCTTGAGGTGCTCCAGGACTTCCCGTCCGTGCGCGGCAACGTGCCGCTGCCCTATGTGTTCGATCTCTTCCGTCCCATCCAGCCGCGCCTGTTTTCCATCTCGTCAAGTCCACTGCGGCACCCGTCCGCCATCCACGTGACCGTCGCTATTGTCGATTATAGGTGTGTATGCGACGGCGAGGAGCCCAGTCACGCTGTTGCACTTTTGTCGCGATTCCTGTCACCACTGATCGCGCGTCGGTGCCCAGGACCAAATTGCAGGCGCCGCGCCGCGGGTTGTGCTCGTCGTGGCTCGCGTCGCTGGTGCCAGGATCGCCCGACGCGCACATCCCCGTGTGGGTCAGGCGGGGCACCCTGCGACTGCCGCAGAACTTATCGACCCCCGTGATTATGGTGGGGCCGGGCACGGGCGTAGCGCCATTCCGCGCGTTTGCGCAGCACCGTGCCGTCCAAGCCGGTTGGGTGGCTGCGGACACGGGGACAGCCAACGGCGCGCATCAGCTGTCGGGGCGCATGAAGTTGGTGTTTGGCTGCAGGGGAAGGGATCGCGACTCACTGTATGACGCCGAGTGGCGCGCGCTAGCGGCAGCGAGCGGCGGTTCGTTCTCGGTGCTCACGGCCTATTCGCGCGACCAGCCCGACAAAGTCTATGTGCAGCACAAGATACGAGAGGCGGCGGCAGATGTGGCCGCGCTGGTCGCTGGCGGTGCGCACGTGTACGTGGCGGGCAATGCAAAGCGGATGCCGGAGGACGTGCGCGACGCCCTCGTGGACGCCGTCGCCGCGGGAACGCCGTGTGCGCCGGAGCAGGCGCGGGAAATCCTCGCCACAATGGAGGCGCAAGGCAGGCTGTGTTTCGAGGTGTGGTCCTAGTCGCTATGCGGCGTTGCGTTGTTGCGATGCGTTGCGGCTGTGCGTGTCGCTAAAACCAGCGCTCGAAGTGTGCCCTATGAGGCTGCGGCTAAAATGATAGCTAGAAGCCTTGTGTGCGTTGCGCCTTTACTCTCGCCGGTCCTGCTGGCTACTGTCCCTTGCCGCCCTTCTCCTCCTCCTTGTTCTTGATGACAATCACGGGGCACGGGCAGTTGTGCGTGCAGTAGTCGCTCACAGAGCCAATAAGCGTCCTGCGTAGAGGGGCGGTGAAGTCACGCTCGATTCAGCGGCCTCTTCAAACACACGCGCTCGCATCAATACGCACCGCTTGACTGCGCCCAGTCCACGGCTGCCGAGAATGAGCACGACGGGGTTCAGCTCTTCCGCGGATGCGCAGATCATCTCGCCGGGTGCGCCGTGCAGCAGGAGCGTCTGGTACCGAATCTGCGCGTGACGTCATTGAGCCATTTTTTCTGGGGAGATTCTGCAGGTTGCAGAGCATGGAAATAGAACCCACGTTGCTCTCCTTGCAGCGCTGTTCGTACTTGGTGATGAGATCGCGCGCCTCGGCAATGGCCTGCGGGAAACAGGCGCGTGTGTCAGTGGCGGCCCAAGTGGAGCACCGGTAACAAGAACTGGAGTGACTGGACTCACCTGCTCGATATTCTTCTGCCACACATCGTACGGCAGATTGAAGCCGTCTGCGCCAAAGGGACAACAACAGCGTCAGTCGATCGTGCCATTCGTCTGCGCGTGTGTGATACTCACAGGCAAAGGACATTGACGGAAGCACCGGGGGGGGATACACGTGCAGGATGGTGAGCACGTCGCCCTCCCTCAGAAAATTGCGCCTCGCCCACTCGAAGGCGCGCTCGCTGTGTGCGCTGCCGTCGATCGCGAGCAGCACGCGTCGGTCGCTCTCGATGCCGGCGGCCATGTCTGTAACTGGTTTCTGCCTTCGCTGCCAAGTGGAGCGCTGGTTGCAATCAGCTGCAGTGTCTTTCAACCTGTGCCAGGAACAGAGCCGCTTGGTACTTGCGTTGAATGCGCTGTGTGCGTGTGCGTGTGCGTGTGCGTGTGCGTGCATGCTGGCCCCATTAAGTCGCGGCGCAAGCGCGCGCGTGGCTGACGTGGGCACTCTGCAAGCCGGGGATTCCGCTCTGCTGCGAGATCTCACAGGCGCACCCTGCCGAGATCTCGCTTATTATTTGATCACGTGACAAGCCCATTGTTGACTGTGTGCGTGGACGCACTTTCTTGTTCACATGTTTTCGCAGCGCATTGCACTCGCACGCACGCTGTAACGCACTCGCACGCTGTAACACGCACTCGGCGCATACTTCTTTCGACGACAGATCGCCACCATGAGCTACTATCCAGGCCAGCCCGTGAGTTGATGTCCGCGGGCGGATCGTCGCCTACTGTACTTCTTGCGTGGGCGTGCCACGGCCTCCTTGCGCGCGCACTCAGTCCTCGTGCGCACACTTGTACCACTTGTTTACACTCGCATATTGGGACATTTCTCTAGCATGCGCACATGGACATCGTGCAGTGCTTCTATTCTATGCTCACTCGCGCGTGCTCACAATCGATGTGTCGCAGGGTGCGTACCCCGGCGCATACGGCGCCCCGGGAATGCCCCAGCAGGCCATGCCGGGATACGGCGCGCCCGCGGGATACCCCGGCGCTGCACCGTACGGCTCGGGCGCGTACGGCGGCCCCGCCGGTGTGAACCCCGGCCAGGTGAGCGCTGCGCCGCGCGGACCCAATCGGAACGCGCAACCGCTGGCCACTCGCTCACTCACGCCGTCGCAGGGCAACGCCGCGTTTGCATTCCCTCCGGGACAGGCCGCCGCCGATCCCCTGTGGGCGCACTTCTCGCAGGTCGCGGGGGCGGACGGGCAGATTGACGCCGAGGAGTGGGTGCCCTTGCATGCTCGCGTCCGCCGGGCCATCACACTGACTGTCCCAATGTGTGCAGGTTGCAGCGCTGCCTCGCCGCGTCTGGCGTGGCTGGTCCGTACTCCCAGGTGTGTGTCGCATGAGCGCTCACATGGCTGGAGCTACTTCGGCGTCTCAAACGGCTTTCGCTCGCAGTTTTCGGTGGACACGGCGCGCCTCATGATCCTCATGCTCGATCGGTGTGTTTTGCACGCGAGTCACGTGCTCTCGCTATCACACACACACGTCGCATCTCCTTAGTGCATGCACACGCCGCAAGCGCATGCGTCGTCATTGGAGAAATCGAGCCTGTTTGTGTGGTCTGCACCTCACCGCGCATACTCTTTCGCACGAGCACTCATTTTTGGAGTGCGCAACTCTTAACACCACTCGCGCAACAGCGACATGTCGGGCACGATGGGCTTTGAGGAGTTCAAGCAGCTGTGGGCCGCCATCCAAATGTGGCAGCAGACGTTCCAGCGCTTCGACCGCGACCGCAGCGGCACGATCGAGACGAACGAGCTGCACGAGGCCATCCGCTCGTACGGTGCGTCGCCTGCGACTCTACCATTTACGTCGCCCCCCTCCCTCGCGCACGCGCGTTCGCTCGCTCTGTCCGCACCGCACTTTCACCGTACAAGCAAGTGCCCCATAACGGCGATGCGCGAATGTGCATTTAATGCGCCACTGTCACTCGCAGGCTTCAACATCAGCCCGCGCGCCGCCGAGATTATTGCACGCCGCTACTCGCGCAAGGGCAAGTCGTCCGTGTCCTTCGACGATTTCGTGGGTGTCGCTGTGCGTCGCTTTGTTGCCGCGCACGCTGTCGCACACGGCGGCATCGCTCACAGGCCACGTGACACCGCAGATTGCGTGCTCGGCCAAGCTGCGCTTCATCTCAGAGTCGTTCCGCCGGCGCGACCCCACCGGCCAGTCGGGCTTTGCGAGCCTCAGCTACGACGACGTGGGTATCGCACATGCGCACTCCTCTCCCACTTGTGCGCTCGTTTGACGCTTGCCGCCGCGTCTAAGCGCTTTCGTTCCCCCATGCCCCGCAGTTCATCCAGTTTTCGATGGCCATCTAGGCCACTGCACCGGCCGTCACGAATTCCGCGTCCACGGGCACGTCGGGCGGCAAGGCGCTCTTGTGTAGCAGGGTGTCGGCGGCGGCGGTGAGCGCGGGGCGTGGGAACCAGTGGAGGGCGGTGTCGACCATGGCCGTGTCGTCCGCGGCGAGTGGGGGGAGAGAAAGCTCCCGCACGAGGCCGTCGAGCGACTGCGTTGTCAATACATTAGTCGTTTAGGTTTATCGTGCATCTCGAGATGCAGTCTGCTTTCAGCGCACAAACTGCTCGGTAGGCACAATTGCCTAAGGGTATGCAGACACCCATGCGCCACTGTTTTCAGGCACAACACACAACAAGCGGCGCTCTCATGCGATCGGCGCTCAAAAGACGAACTCCCACGTGCCGTCAACACAGAGCTCACCTTCGCCACATAGGGCGCCTTCGCCTCGAGCGCGGCGCGGGTGGACCTGCGTGGAGCATAAATGAGTCACGTGGAACACCGCGCACGTACACAGGCAAACGGGCGTACACCGCACACACACGCACACAGGCAAGGGATGGCTCAAACAAGCGCTCGGGCACCTGAGGGCATAATGGGCAAAGCTGTTGCCGACAACGACCACGCGTGCGAGCGATTCGCGCTCCCAGTTGGCCCACAGCACGTTGCTGTAGAGGGGCACGGCGCAGTGCGGCATAAAGAAGAGGGTTGCGGTCGAGACGCTGCGACGGCCCTCCTGCGCGCGATCAATGGGCGTCAGCACAGGCGCTCTCTCTCTGCGCCATCAACGACAGCTTAGCACGCACTTCGTTGGTGGGTATGAGGACGCAGCCGAGGCGCACGGCGGCGTCGCGCTCGGCGGGCGTGAGATAGGGCTCGTACAGATGGACGTGGCCGGGCATCTGCGAGGAAGCAACGGATGCCCCTCTCAGAAACAAGAAGGGGCATACGAGGCGCACGAGCACATCCCACGTGACACGCGTCGTCTGTGCGGGCGACTCAACGCACCCGCAGGGCATGGCGCAGCGCCAGGAGGACCGCCATTTGCGTGCGCGCGTTTTGCGACGACCCAAAATTGCCAATGCCGTAACACACGACGTCCTCGGGAAGAGGCGCGCCGTCCGAACGCATGAGCGCTGCGTGCGTGCATGCAGGGTCAAGGGCCTGCATGGCTTGTTAGATGCGAGGGCGATCAAAGCGACTTACCGGCCACAGTGCCCACATATCGCACAATCGCATCCGAATCACTGCGGGTGGCATGAATGATGCGTATGTGTGGGTGCGTGCGCATATGTGTTTGAGCGTATTGTAGTGTGCGTGTGTGTGTGTGTGTGTCTGTGTGCGTGTGTGTCTGTGTCTGTGTGCGTGTGTGTGTGTGTGTATGTGCGTGTGGATGTGTGTGTGTGTGTGTGTGTATGTGCGTGTGGATGTGTGCGTGTGTGTGTACGTGCACGTATGTGCACGAATGTTTGTGCGTGTGTGTGTGCGTGTGTGTGTGTGTGTGTGTGTGTGTGTGTGTGCATGTGCGTGTACAGTGTGTATGCGCGTGTGATGCAAGTGACAATTGAGATCGCACCTTTCCCGTCGGGCACGGTCCACAATCAACGCTGCCTCGTCTCGCTCCTCTGCGCGCTTTCCGTGAACCCTGTATGTGAACTCGCCCGAAGCACCACCGTCCCCACAGCACGCTGAGACGGGCGCGCGCGTGGTGCGTGCGTGCACGTGCCCACCGGACACCTTTGAGTCGAGAGGGCGGCCCTTCTTGTCATGGCGATGCCCCACCAGAGTGAAGCCGTCCTCCTCCATGCGCGCCGAGTGGGACGCCGAGTCTGCCATTGTCTCTGCTGGCATGCTTCAATCGGCGCCGTTGTTTTACAGTTGAAAACGCAGACGAAAGTGGCTGGGAGTTGAGTGCGCGGTGTCATGTGGAGTCTGGACAGGTGAAGAGTTGTGATGAGCACTCCGGCTGTCAACTACGTCCTTCATTAAGACAATGAATAAAGAAAATAGGAGGGACGGAAAAATGGGCCGTGCTTGCCGCAGCGCATTCCGATCGCAGCACTGCCTCGGCGTTCAGCGGGCGAGGCAGTCGACGCCGGAGCAGCTGAGCAGCGTGAGGGGCGCCCACTTGCCCGTCGCCGCCACGGTGCGGTGCACGGCGAGCATCGAGTAACCCCACGCCGACGAGCCGGACGTGACCGTGTGATCCGCGCGAGGGACGTCCGGTGCGAGTCCCACGGCGGGCGTGAACCACGTGTCCGACGGCCCCATCGACTGGCACTGGCTGTGCCCGCCCACCATTCCGCACGCAAAGAGGCGGTTGTCCGCGCCCACAAACACGAGGTCCGCCGGCATGGTGCACGTCGAATTCGCCCCGCATGTCATCTCGACGACAATGGGCCACGCGCCGTTGCTGTAGCGGTGCAGGCCGACCTGCGAGAGACCCCATATCTGCGAGCCGATCTGGATCATTTCCGAATTCGCGGGCGATGTCTTCCCCAGCGACGCCGTCACGTCCGCCCACGAGGCCCCGTTGGTCGTCGCAAGGCACTCGGGCGCCCCGTTGGACTTGGCGCGGCACATGATCAGGCGGCCGTCCGACGCAATGAAGGAGAGGTCGCCGGACGAGCACATCCGCTGCGGAGTGGTCAGGCCGCCGGACCTGGGCTGCGTCGGCGTAGGGAGGGACGGCGTATCCTGCGAGCAGAGAACATCCGCGCCGCCGGTCGGGATGGGGTAGGGTCCGAGGCCCACAACGCCAATGGTGGTCGTCGACGTGCGGTTGATGAGGCCATCGATCCACTGCACGCGGGCGAGAGAGTGCGTGCCGTCAGTACAACGCTGCATGCATCAGACCGATCTGCCACGCTGCACGTGTACACTCACCGTGGGGAAAACGGCCTCCGAGACAAGGCGCTGGAGGTCAGGCGCGCAGAAGCCAAAGGTCTTCGCGTTGGCGGGCGGCTGCAAAAAGGGGCGTGGATAGGTGTCACGAGCTGTCTCACTCGCACAGCGCGGTCGACGGCGCGTCCGGCAGGCACACTTACAGCGTACGTCGATCCCGCGACAAAGCTGATGAGGCGAAGGATGTCGCGCGTGAACTGCTGCGGGCTCGCACAGCTATCGGCGCCGGTGGCGTCCGGCCTGCAAAAGACACACAATGCCGGAAGAGTCAGCCCGCACGTTGGTGTCTGCGCGCGACACGATAGAGGCCAGGCACACGTTAACAATGCGCACGATGGGCCATGCACCAGAGGATCTTCGAGATCGGATCAGTGTCGCCGCCGAGGCTGTCGATGATCTGGCACTTGGCGCTGTTGGGGCAGTCCGAGTCCTGTAGGCCGTTGGAGACAGCAGTGAGCGAAAGCAAGGGACTGTCGAACAACAATATTCGGCCGCCCATTCACAACAACAGTCATGGGAGAGTCACGACAGCCGGCAGTCGCAGCGTGCGCGGTCGCCCACCTGCACGCAGTACTTGTAGTTGTAGATCTCGAGGAGTGTGCGGCACTGAGTTCCGACGCACTCGACGTAAATCTCGGGAAGCGAGTCGGGCGCACCGGCGCACGAGCGCACGACAAGGCGGATGATGACGTTCGCGAACATCGCGTGCAGCTTTTGGAGGCCTGCGCACGTGTGGAAGTTGCCGAGATTAGGCACGTTCTGCCAAAGCGCCCGGCTTGAGGGGAAGGAGCCACCCACCTGTGAACTGGAGACGGCACTGGCCAGTGCTGGCATAGTATGCGGCCGTGCACGTCGACGGAATGTCCTGAGGTACGGGCGATCAATCTCACAGCTCCACGGTGCGGGACGGGGCGCAAGGGTGCGCAACGGCAAGAGAGATTTACACAAACGAGTGTTGACGCTTTCTCATGCGCACTCACCAAATAGCTGGCAAACGTCGAAACGTCGATTCCGAGGGCCTCGGCGATCTTCATGAGCGGGTCGGGGAGCATCACGGGCGGCGCGGCAAACGGCGTCTTTGAGAGGAGGTAGAGCCACAGTTCGGGCCGCCACGGCATGTAGCGCGTGTACGCAGACTTGGCGTCGGCGCCAGGGCGGCATGCCTGCAAGCGCACGAGCCATGAGCATTCGCTGGTCACCAAACATGCGAGGAATAGGGCGCTCACCGCAAAGTACTTGGTAAGCAGTCCACCGACGGACGACAGGAACCCCTGGACATTAGGGAGCCACGCCGTGGCCGACAGGCGCAGCGTCGGGAGGAGCGACACGGTCGCAGAGCACGAGAGGTGAACGAGAGGCGTGCGGTCCGTCAAATTGGCACCTGGAACGCAGACGAGGTCAGTAAGTCGATGCATTGCAAAGGCCATCGCAAGTGAAACGCGCGCAGAGCAATGCCACCGAACTCACAGCTGACGGGAGACCACCCAAAGTCCGTGCCCGACTTGCGGCCGGGTGAGAGAACCGAGCGTCCGTCCGCCGTGACACCGTCCCACGGCATAAGAACGTCACCCGACACGGCCGCCGTCAGCGACGCAATCGCGGGAGGGGTGGCGGGTGTCAGGGAGAGCGTGGGATAGGGGTTATAGATATAAGGGTTCGGCAAGTTCGGTGCGTATCCTGCGCGCAAAGAAAAGCAGCGGACCTCCATCAGCGCAACTGGCGGTCACGGGCACCCTGACGGCCGACTCATCGAGAACGGAGAAGCAGAGCGACAATACAACAGTCAACAGCCGTCGTAGGCGGGCGGCGAGATCAAAGTTCAGTTGCTTTCCGCGAAGGTGTGGAGTGGGGGGCACACGACGACAAACCCACCACCCTGCCTAATGACCGCGATGTACTCGCGCAAGTTGTTGAGGCGTCCCGAGCGCCCAATCAGCGCCAACTGGTTCGGCAGTCGCCCCTCGATCCACAGGTCATACGCGCGTCTCAGGTCGAGCGGACAGCCCTTCCCGCTCCGCACGCACAGCGCCGCCGAAAGGCAGAGGCACGTCGTGTGCGGACCCTTGCAGAGCGCCATCGTGTAGTCATCCGGCAGATCCACCGAACTGCAATCACAGTGCGAGTTGAGACAAAGCGAGGGGGTTTTCACGAACGCGCCTGAAGGGGAAGATTGGTTCAACTGAATCTCAGCAGCACCCACAGCTGGTACAGATAGCCGAACGACGCCCGGCACTTGGTCTCGTTGAATCCGTATTTGGGCGGAGCGAACCGGTTGAAGGAATTCATATAAGTGTACGGATCCCCGGGGGTAGTGGGCACGCTGCAAGGGCCAGGGCAACGGGTTAGAAATGTGGAAATATCGAATTGGCTGAGATACAACCAGCACAGGAGATACCCACTATCCGTCCCACATCGCCTCGATGCCGCGGTTGCCATAGTACGCCACGACAAATTCCTCAAAGCTCGCGCCTCCGCCGAGTGGCGTTTCAGTCAATCCGCACACCTGTCAGGGGAGGGAGGGGGCGGAGCATAAATGCAGTGCGTGCAGGCAACAACACTCCTTAGAAGAGCAGGGATTGAAAAAGAAGACAAGAGGCGTGAATCTGTTCACGAAGTGTGGGTGCGCCCCTACCTTCAGGCCAACGCCATTCGACTGCGGCGTGTATGCCGAGCCGAGGAAGCCGGTGAGCGCGCTGAGCACCTTTGCGCCAGCCATGTCCGCACATCGCACGCACGACCCGTTCGACGTTCCGAGCGAATCCACCCACAGCTGAACGGCCTGGAATTCATAACGAAGAGTGAGATATCAACGAGAGGCGCCGGCCGATAAAGAATGAACAGCAGAGCCAAGTGGCAAAGGAAAGGGGGTCGCATGGATCACGTGCCTTCACGAGGTCGCCCGTGCGGGCAGCGACATCGAGCCGATGACGCCTGTTGGAGATCAGCTGGGCCACATCGCGGCACGCGAGACCACCCCCGCAGCCGCTGTCGTCGGTGCAGGGGCGAAGGAAGTCCGTGCACATGGCGCCCGAACAGGTAAGCGAGAGGAACGTGCGCTGCGGGTTGGACGGGCACCGATCGAGCGCAAGCTGAAGAAGGTCGGGTTCGGTCAGCAGGTGGACGCAACGAACAAGGTGACTGTGCGTTGTGCGTGCGTGTCTGTGTGTGAGTTTGTGTGAGAGTGTTGGCAATGGGTGATGCGTGCGGTGACGATGGGTGGTGTGCCCATTCGCGTATGCGCCGCAATCGCCACCTGCAGAGTGAGATCGTGGGGCTTGAGTGACAGCTGGAGCATGCAGGGCTTTCCGGCAGCGTACAGGTCGGCGGAGCACAGATCTGCGGAGGGAAGGGAGCATTTAGCGTTCGCGTGAACCACCGTCACGAGCATGCAAGAATGAAACAATATGGGCAGCGGCAATTTGCGGACAACACACCGGGGAGTGTGATCTTGACAAACTTGCTGAAGTCCCTGAACATTCCCGAGGTCGCGTTGCACGGCGGCTGTGTCGGGAGCGTGCTGCTCCACGAGGCCTGCCGCAAAACATTGCCGGGGTTCGGCGTGAAGAAGCCCCCCGCTGCAGGGCAGTGGCACTTGGCGCGGCTGTCAATCGCGTCCGACACAAAATCAAAGGCACGGCCGACGGCAGGGATGCTTAGCTTGGTCCGCAGGATGGGGTGGGACGTGAGCACGTGCACGTCCATGTTGCAGTCGATCGTAAGAAGGTCCGTAAAGGGTCCCTTGGCCGGGATCGGGGGCGGCGTCGGCGTCACGTCCTGGGCCAACGGCGCCGCGACGATTGGGTTGCATGGGACCATCGAGCCGGCCTCGTTCGGAAGACGTGCATAGGGACGCAGGCCCGTGATGTTGATGTAGATGGGGCGGGAGGGGTCGCGCGTCCACTGCCTGCTTTTCCACTGCGACGCGTGCATGCAAACGGAGAGGAAAAAATTAATAAAATAAAAACGAGTGCAAAAAAGCAACAAGACGAGTGCGATGGGGACAACGGCAGCCCAAAACGCACCTCCGCGAGCGAGTCACCGGACGTACGCAGGAGTGACTCAAAGCGGCTCATGCAGTAACCGTCCGTCGGCTTCGGGTACGAGCCCATCGGCTTGTTCAAAATGCCCTCCTTGATGATCCGCATGAGGTCGCTGATGAACGTGTCGCGGTTGGCGCAGCGGTCGGACGCGTCGCCGTTCCTGGAGTGGAGGCATGTGCGTCGATCAGCCCGCGAAAAAGAAAGTGCAATCACACGAGCGCGATTGCAGCCGAACATGTATGCGCGTGCACGCATACACGCAGAGCCCACCAGAGGAGGGCGGCAAGAGGGTCGCGGCCGTCGAAGGGGTCGAGATCGACAAACATCTGGCACTTGGAGTTGAGGCCGCAGTCCGAGTCCTGTACAATGACAGACAATTATGCGCCGTTCACGGCTTCAGACACGCGCCTCTCACGTGCACTTTTGCTGCTCTTGGCCCACGCTATCTATTGCCATCAACGATGGCGCACGCACACTCTATGTACAGCACCTGCTTGCACGGGGTGAAGTCATACGGCTCGAGCAGCGAGCGGCAGTCGGCGCCCGCGCAGTCCACGTAGATTTCGGGAATTGAGTCGGGCGAGTCGTTGCACTGGCGCGCAACAAGACGGAAGGTGGCGTCGCCCTTAATGAGATCCGAAATGCCTGCGGCGCCAAACACAGGAGACAAGTACAAGCAGACACCCGAATGAGCAAACGGAGACGCAGCACGAAAGCGGGCAGCGCGCGGGGCAAGGCGACAAGCGGCGTGACGTACGTACGCGCACACGTACACGCAAGCGTAACAGCATGCACGTTTTCGCACGCCCAGAAACTGAATCTTAGTCCAGCAATCAAACTCAAGCTACACGACACGCGGCACACGCTCGCGCACAGCTCGCGTACCGTTGAACTGAAGCGTGCACGTCTTGTTGGTGAGCCAATCGCGCAGAGTGCAGCCGGCGGGCATGACCTTAGGGTTAGGGTTAGGGTTAGGGTTGTCGCGGACCGAATGAATGACCGCGCATGAAACCCCAGCAGGCTCAGTGCAGCGTCGCCAGATGGCCGCTCCACTCGATAACGCGCGCAACAGCACCAACTAAAAAAAAGGAAACAAAAAAAAAAAACGCACCAGGAAGTTGGTCCATGTCGGGCGGTCGTAGCCGAGGGCGTCCATGACCTTGAGGATGGGAGTGGGAATCGAGCTGTTGCCCAGCGCCGCCAGTCCAGCGTCGTTGATCTTGGTCATCAGCCACGACCACATCGGCGCCGTCCAGGGGAAGTACTGCGTGGTGGTCGCGTCCGCCGTCGCGTTCTTATTGCGGCACGACTGCGTCGCGCGCCGGCGAAGGCGGTGGAGAAAAGGAAGGGCGCATATTAGACCGAGGCGCGTCAGTAGGGCAAACACTGCTAAGGATAGCGAAAGGAAACGTACCGCGAGGAAACGGGCCGTCTTGCCAATGACGTCGACAATCTGGTGCGCGCGGGGAAGGTACGCGCGCACGGCGAGGCCCGTGTCGGGGAGGATGGACACGGTGCTACTGCACGACACGTGGAGCATGGGCACCACGCGCGAATCCGGCGAGGTGCCTGCGTGCGAGCCAAAGGCGTGCCACACATCGGCCGTTTGTGAGTTTCAAACTACAGGCAGTGCCTCCTTATAGCATGCAGCGAAATGTACGGATCACTCACACTGAGTCAGGTTGCGAGGGAATGCCATCCCACTCTTGCGCTGTGGGCTGTTGGCTGCCATGCCGTTCGCGAGGACGCCATTCCACGGCGAAAGGACGTCGGCGTCGCACTCGAGGCGGCGCGGCGGGCGAAGCTCCGAGCTCGACTTGTTCGCATTCAAGGGTTGATACTGTCAAGCAGCCGTGCCCACAATTCAAATCAATGAGTTACGTGCATCGGTCCATCATGTATGAGATCAATGGAAATGCGCTCGAAAATTGAACGAGCGCTCGAAAAACGGTGTGTGTGCGCAGAATGCACGTCCACAAGGCACCCACCGCGTCCAGGCCGACGGGGAAGCCGGCCTCGTAGAGCGACTCGCCAATGGCGCTGGGTTGGCGGCCAGCACCGCACCCTTCAAAGAAAGACTGGAAATACACTTCGGTCAATTCACGTGCAAGGCACATACTGACACGCGCACACCGCGGGTACACGCAACACGTGTCCCACCGCGAGGCCAGACGGCTTGTTCAGGAGCATGTTATCGGGGAACTTTTCGCGAATGATGTCCCGGAAGACCACACGCTCGACGCCGCGGCAGGACGGGAGGCCTTGGGCGACCATCCCGAGCATGGAAAACGCGTCCGCGCCTTTATACGACGAGAACGTCGCGGTGACTAGGTTGAGCCACTCCTTCGTCATCTGTGAAATCTCCGCGTTCGTGAACGTTCGCGAGTCCCCGAGCGCGAAGAATGTGGGGCCGTAGAGGGGGTTGACGCACGAATAAAGGTTGCGGCACGCGCCGCTGTGCACCGACAGAGGCTTGCAGCCGTAGCCGGTCTGGTCGTTGTAACGACAGTACTGCATGGCGACGGGAAGCTGGTTCGAATAGAACTGGGTTGCGAAGGACAGGCATATGGAGTCGTCGAACCGCATGTACGTGGCGGTGCCGTTCCTCGCGGCGTTCATGTTCATCATGGTGGCAATCCGGTCAACGAGCGGGTCCGTCAGGTAGATGAAATCCTTCGCAGCCTCCCTGTACACGGACGAACCCCAATAGGGCGCGTTCCAGTCGTATGCATTGACGTAGGAAGGCAGCGCGATGGCTTCGATGTACGTGCTGGGGGTGGTATATGCGAAGTACGGGTTACTCTGGACGTAAGCGAAAACGGGCGCAGTCGCTGCGTACTGCTCATGCGACGAGTTCAGCAGGCGTGCCATCCTCGCCGAGAAGGTGCCGTCCGCGAGGCTCGTCAGGAGCGTCTTCATAACCTGCGACGTAACGTCCTCGTCCCCAGGTACGAAACTGACGTGGCCGCGGAAGGGGTCCAAGCCGCACACGCCCACATAGTCCGGGCCGGCGACGGGATCCATCGGCGCAATCGCGTACGACGACTGGAGAATGGGGAGAATGCGCGCCCAGACTTGCTTGCCGATCCGGGAGCCCTTGGTGCACGTGCCGCTGGCCGTGTCCGCGTCGCTCCAAAAGTTGAACGTCTGTCCGGCAAGGAGAAAGGCACGGCAGAGGTGTTGAGGGGACGGCACATGTACACTGACATACGTGTGTAGCACAAGCAAAGCTGAATTGCCCTCCGTTTCTGCAGCCAACGCCATTACACTCACGTTCAGCGCACTCTCAATCTTGTCGTACGCCTTGGTGATGCTGTCGGCGGCGGCACTCGAGCCATCGAGCGGCCGCAGAGGACCCGAGAAGAGGTTGCGGCACCTGCCCGTCTTGCAATCCGCGTCGCTCGAGCACGGGCGGAAAAACTCGCTGCAGAGCTGGCCGGAGCACGACAGGGAGACGAAGGGCAGCACAGAGTTGGGGCACTTGTCCACTGCAAGCTACGCCGTGCGCGCGTTCAAATTGTTAGCCACGGACGCAGCGCGAACAGTGTACAGCACACAACGCACACACCTGCAGAACCGTGTTTGCGAGGCTGGCAAACTTGAACTGGAGGGTGCAGCTTTGGTTGCGCTCCCACCGCTCATACGAGCACGACGTCTCTACGCGACATGTAGAGAGAGAAAATGATCAGCGGTGAACGGCGAATGCAAGAGCAAGATAGCGACCGCAGGATGATCGACTGTCCTGGCATAAAGAGTCAACGGGCGGAATCGGGTGCGCGACAAACATTCGCATCACACGCGACCAGCATCCGACGTCAACGACGCCAGTGCCTCCCAATGCCAGCGCCACCCACCCGGGATGCCGAGGCGCAGCGCGTCTCCAATGTCCTTAATCGTGTGGGTGAACGAGGTGTACGGCGACTGGTCGCAAACAAAGTCGCTGGCGTCGCGGCGCGCCCCGAGCACGTCAAGTGGATGGCGCGTAACGGCCCTCAAAACCGAGCCAAAGTTCATGCCAAAGCGATAGGCAAAGTCGGCGCTCGGAATGTTGGGGCAGCGGCAGCGCGCGCGGTCCTGGGCGAGGCGCGCAACGCGGTCAATCACGCGCTTTGCGGCGGGGAACGAGACGCCCGCGCCGAGGCGGTCGTGGTTGGGGAGCACGTGGAGCGTGCCCGTGCAGTCGAGAACAACAAGGTCATCGAAGG
The DNA here is from genome assembly GCA_943704525.1 of Pigoraptor vietnamica. Lineage (NCBI taxonomy): Eukaryota > Filasterea > Ministeriida > Capsasporidae > Pigoraptor > Pigoraptor vietnamica. The sequence goes on along the minus strand of CALSCQ010001073.1, from coordinate 13,678 downwards.
GCGCAGCGTCTGCCATGCCGGCGCCGTGCAGCGCAGCGGCAGTGGCTAGGACGACAAGCGCCGCGAGGACGCGTGGGAGGGCGCGCATGGTCGCAGTGACTGACGCACGCTGGCACACACACTGTGTAGTCGATGCACACGTTGCGACGGAGACTGGGGATCGTCTCGTGGGCGGAGACGTGCCTCGCAGTGGCGTCACAGAGAAAAGGGGCTGCGTGTGGTCGTCTTTTTGAAGTCGCGTGTTTCGCCGAGAGTGCGACCAGTGTGACCGGACGACTGCCCGCGTGTAGGAGGCGCAAAGTGGGTCCATTTCCTCCCATACACACTTCATATTCAACTTTAAAAAGGCGCACACGGCCCCAAAACAACCCTGATATGGAATTCTTTGTTTCGTTATATCTAAATACAGACCAATGAAAATACCATAAAAGGAATACAAGGACACAATATTACCCGAACAGACCACCCATTCCCCCCACAGGTGGTTTCGCACCAGCGCAAACACCAATCCAAAACACTCGCTCAGTCACACACACCACCCCGTCAACGCCTCCTCCTTTCGCGGCACGTGCCACTCGGTCAGCGCTTGTCAATAACGCATATTTGGTTTGCGTCCCTTTTCGCCGTATCCTCCGGTGGCAGTCTGCCCTCATGCGGCGATGGATCCGACTTCCGTCGCTCAGGGCGCCCCTGGCGACGAGAGCGGCGCTAGTTCCTCGTCGCGCTCGGACATTGACGCCCTTGCCATCGAAGTGACCGTGTGCGACCAAGTCATCCCCACCGCCGATGCCGTTGACGCGTGTCAGTGCGCGACCGTGGGCGAGTCCCTCGGCAAAGAGGGAGTGGAAATCGCAACGTTTGAAGTGGACGATGGCGCAGCTCACAAGGATAAAATCGGCACCAAGGCCCTTCCCTCGCACAGCACGACTGCGGCGCTCTTTGGTGCGCTAGTGAGTCGTACGACTGACTTTGCGGCGGCTGTGCGCGGATCGTCCCGCAAGACGCGCATCCTCGTGTCCCTGGGGGCGCTCGTGATTGTGTTGGGTATTGTCGGTGCTGTCGTGGGCGCATCAGTGGCGGCCCTCCTCCGCGTCAACGACACAAATCTCTCGCTGCGGTCCATTGTCGTGCGCTCGTTATGCTCGTCCGCGCCAAGCGCAGCGCGCGTGCGATTCGACATTGCGTTTGCGGCCGATAAGGGCGACGACACGGGCGTGGATGTTCGCGTCAAACGTTGTTGTGCGTACCGCACGGAAGGGTCGCCGCCGGTCGCGTGCGTCGACCTCTCCCCGGGCTACTCGTTTCCTCTGCGGTCGTATGTGAGCCTGGCTGCCGTTGATGCCGTGCTCGCAAGCAAGGACGAGCTCGGGCGACTGTTGGAGGATGTGCGCAGCGGCGACATTGGCGCCTTTGTGGACATTGGCCTGGACGTGTCGGTGGGTATTTTGTGCGCACACTCTTGAATTGTGTGGGCTCTTGTGCGCTCTTTCCTGCTTGTGTCACGCGAACAGAATGTCACTCGCAAGCAGACTGCAGTGCGAAGCGGCGACGTGCAATTGCGTCTATTGACATTGTGAGTCCATTAATTGGAACTCTGCGCATGCGTGCAGGTGTCGCGGCCGTTCCCTCTCTCTGTGACCAAGACAATCAAGTTTAAAATAAAGGGCATGGTCGCGGATGTCTCGTCGTCGCCTTCTTCCGGCGTGGGAGGCTCGACAGGCAACTCTCCTCCTCCTCCTCCTCCTCCACCGGACCCTGCCACTCCCGTCGTCAAACCGCAGCTGTTCCGACTCGTCGAACTCAACGACACTGCGGTGGTTGTGGAGGTGCGGCTGTGGGGCGACGTGGACCCGCAGCCGACATACAGCGCATCCGCGGCGACGATTACAACCCCTCCTCTCAGGTTGGGTATTACGACCGCTGCGGCCAGTGGGGAGGACGCCTCGCCCGTGGTTGCGTCGGTCGCGCTGCCGTCGTTTACGATCATGACGGGCACAAGCGTTCTCGATGCCGTCCCCGAGAAAGTGACGGCACGTGTCACTCGCGCGGACAATTTGGAGGGTTTGCGGCGCCTGTTTCGAGCCGCGGTGAATGGGCGCGTGGAGATAGGCGTGGAGCTTCAGTCAAGCGCGGATGAGCTCGGTAGGGCACTGCGGGGCGCTTTGTGTCGAGTGTGTGCCTCTGCCGGCGTTTGTTTTATCTTAAACGTGTCTCTCCTCCCTCTGAACTGTTGCAGGCAATTCGTGCGAGGTGCACCCGGACATTCGCGAGGCCGCCCGCCCTCTCCTATCGCACGTCATGACGCTCGACGTGCCCATTCCCTCGCTGCTGCAGCCTGACGACAACACCCGGTACAACAAGTCCCGCAATGGGCGTGCGAAGGGCCGACGTGACATGATAATTCCAGACCTAATGGGCCTGCGCGTCGTGACCGTCAGCCCCTCAGGCAGCGAGGATATCCTCAGCACTTCGTTCGCATACGACTTCGGCGTCTCCCCTCGCTTTTCGGCGAATGTGCCGGCCGTGGTGTTGGCAATAGCCGAGAGCGGAGCCTCCGACGGCCCATATGCCGCCCTCGCAATCGACGAGATCGCGGTCACTCCTGAGGTGGAGCGCTACACGGTCTCGAGTCGCCTCATTGTTCTGAGACGGAGTGCGTTTGAGCGAGCTCTCGCGCAGCCGATACTCGGCGGTGGCGACCTGAGCATGTGCCTACGCGTTGCGCACGTGTCACAGCCACTGACGAGCCCGCTCGTTTCGTTCGCGGAATCCGGCGGGAACGGCACGCTTCTGCACGAGGCGCTCGCGTCCGTCGGTGCTTGCATTGTGTCGCGCGGCATGACGGGCTTTCTCACCCCAGGGACCGTGCGTTCGTTCTTTGGCAGCGGGAAGGTGAGTTCTGTGCGGGCGTGGCTTTTGCGCATTTAGGCCGCTTATATCCAACAGCACGCGATGGTATGTTCTCCCCCCCC
>CALSCQ010001073.1:0-10696 GCA_943704525.1 Pigoraptor vietnamica | reverse complement strand
GTTCCCCCCCCCCCCCCCCCGCCCCACACACACACACACACACGCACACACACACAAACATTTTCTTCTGACACATTCGGCTTGCACACACAGGTGGACGCCGTGTCGCCACAGGCAATCGCCGTGTCCTCGACGACGACGTACTTTGGCGTCGATTTTGTCAACTTCCCGACGCTCAGCTTTGGCGATCTGCGCTTTGACCTCACGTGCGACGTTGCGGACGACGGTGCATCGCAGCAAATGGCTGAGTGGATCGACACGGCGAAGAGCAGCGACAGGTCGGCGTCGCCCGCGCGCGCTCCGTGCGGGTCCGTGCTGGTCCGGTGGTCGCGGAGCATCTTCACTGTCACGCACACGCTCAAGTCGTATCTCGTTCTTCAGCGGCCGTCGACGTACGACGCGTCCGGTGCAACCCCGGACCCTCTTGACACCCTCTTCAGTCGCTTGTGCACGAGCCGCGACGTCGCGGTGGGCGCGCGCGTGTCCGTGGGCGGCTTTGCAGCGAACGTTCGCGTGGGCCTGGCGAATTTTGGAGAGTCGAACGTCGGTATCAAGGGGGCGCGTGCACTCAATCCCGCGTTTGCGTCTTGCACTGGCCCGTGGGAGTCCGCGCCGGACGGGTCCCTGCGGCGCAACCTGACGTCGATTGCGAATGTTTTCACCCTGTTCGCCACCCTGGTGCCCACGTTGCAATCGGCGACGGTCGCGCCCTTGTCGCCGCCCACGGCCTTCCTCGCGCACCCGGTCGTTCCCATTGTCCCGCTCGTGGCAGCGAGTGGAGGGGCGCGTCTCGCCTACCCCCTTGCGTTCGGCACCCCGGGCCGCGTGGAGGTGCCCCTTGTTGCAACGGCCCCGGCGAACCCTTCGGCTGACGCACCGAGCGACCTGAGTCTGCTGGCCTACTCGACCGTGTCGATATTGTGGAATTTTGGGACATTTCAGTCGCGTGTGACGGCCGTTGCGCCGTACATTGTGAACGGCACTTCGTGCGCGGTGTAGAGTGAAACGGGCCTTCGGTGTGTAACGCGATGGCCTGCCAATACAACGGTTTCTTACATCGCACACCACTGAACATCCCGGGGACCGTGGTAACACGACGAAAAGTTTAGGGGCATGGCTAGGCAGGCGTCCACGACCGCCTATTAGCGCCAGTGTCCGTAACACGGACTCGACCAACCATAAAATGCGAAAAGAAAGGGCAAACGAATACAGCGTGAAACAGAAGAGGAAGAAGCGACAGGTGCGACCGCGAGATCGGCGCTACTCTGGCTTGTTGTAGAGAGGCTCGTAGCCGGAGAGACGGCGGCGGCGGGCCCTCTCCATGAAGCGCGAGAGCCACTCGTCGATCTTCGCGTGGCCGAGCAGCGTGAAGAAGCCCGCGACGATGAGGATGACGCCGCCCATGGCGGGGAGGGGCATGACGTAGTCGTGCAGAATGCGGTCCGAGAGCATCGAACCCGGGATTGTCAGCATCGAGCCCACGCTCATGAACAGCGGCGACGACAGCAGGATACCGCCCAGAAGGAGCAGGTTGAAGATGCCGTCGAGACTCCCCGCGATGCATATCCGCGTGAGAATGTCGCCCGTCGGCCACTCGAGCGACTCCCACCCGGCGACCGCGCAGATGAACAGCCCCGGGAACAGCAGCGCGTTCCACACGCCCATCAGCGCAACGGTGCGCAGCAGCCCGCACGTGGTCGCCAGCGCATCCCCCGCGTCCGGACTCGCGTGGTGACCCCCCGCCTCCTCCTCCTTATTCGAGTCTCCTTCGTCGTTCGGTGACGGCGCCTTCTTGCGGGCGGGATCGCACGACGGGTGGCCGAACACTTCGTACAGCGCGTAAAAGGCGGCCGACGCAACGACCATGGCGCACCCCACCGGCGACGTCGAAGGCCCGTCCGGCGCGGGCTTTGCGGACACGGCGACAAGCACGACGCCGCCAATCGCCAGCGCGACCGCAAGGCTCTTGGCGAAGGTGACCTTCTCTTTGAGGATTATGGCCGAGAGAATGAAGACGAAGGCGGGCGACGAATTGTAGATGCCCGTATTGACCGAGAGACTCGTGCGCGTGAGAGACACGTACCACGTGAGGACGCACACAAAGAGCAGCGTGTTGAGCACGAACGCGCGCCGCAGATGCAGGCCGTATTCGACCCACAGTGGTGTTTGGATTTCGGGAAGGCCCTCCGCGCGACGACGGAGACGCTCGCGGCGCCGCAGTTTTCGCTCGAAGAACAGCCATGGGGGTAGCAAAATAAGGTAGAAATTGTGCACCAGCCATGTCAAGAGGTACGGCTGTCAGCGAGCAAGGCGGGTGTCAGGCGAAAATTTTAACAGGCATTTCGCAGAGCGAAAAAAGAAACAGACAACACCAACAATCACAACACCGCGATTCGCTGCGATCGACAGCACACGCGGCAAAGGTACGGCGCGCACCTTGTTGAACGAGTGCTCCACACGCGCCATGACCTCGCCCATCGAGACCCATATGGTGACGACACCGAGGAGGCACAGCGTGGCGCCCACAAAACGCAGCGGCACGAGCGCACGTCGCGCAGGGGGCGCGTCCCCTTCGGACGGCAGCTGCGACAGCCGCCTCGTGCTAGCGTCCATGACGACCACGGCGCGCTGACGCAGAAAAGAGAGGCGTCTTCTTCTGCTGTCTGTGGGAAAAGGGGACAGATAAAAGCCGTGGAGAATGCTTGCGATTCGCTGGGCAATTACGGGCACGGCTCACGTGCTTGTCCGCGGACAGTGGTCATGTGGACAGCCGGGCTGTACTCACCCATCTCTGATGCACGCGCACACGACGCACCTTGCCAAAGTGCGCATGGCGTCTAAACTGGCGAACTTTTTGGAGTGCGCGACGCAAGTGCTTGCAGAGGGGAAGGAACAATGGCCCACACACTCGATTAATAGGGCGAGAAGAATGTCCGGGGAGCAGGATCCCCTGCTCGGCGACAGCGGCCGCCCGCGGCAGGGCACCAACGTGAGTCGCTTGCTGCGTGCCCTCGCTTGTTGCATGCACGCAGCTGCTCGGCCACATACACAAGAGACGTGCGCACGTGCGTGTAGGTGCTGTGCCTGACTTAAATCGTCCGTCGTTGCGCAGTCCCCGAGCACAGACAAGGGCGCTGTGAAACGATGGCCGCTCAAGGGCAGCCTCGACTCGAACGTCGTCACCATATGTTCCATTGCGTACGCAGCGGCGGGCATCGGGGTGGCTTTCGTCCGCCCGTGGGTCCTGGCAGTGGTGGGTGGGACGTGCTTGAGGCGCTGCGAGAGGGAGATGCGTCGCACGTGCATTGGGGCTGGGGGATGGCTTTGACGTCACTGACGGCACCGTTTTCTCTGACGTGTCGATGGTGTTCGCAGGGCGGCAAAGGCTTGGCGACGACGTCGTACAGGTTCTACATTGCTTCCTTCACCACGTCGAACCGCAACGGAACGGCGTCGGTCCGCTACGACGACGTCGATTGCGGCAACTGTCGCGCGGCCAGCATAGCCGGGCTGGCGGGGCTTGCGGCGGCCGCGTTCCTCCTCGCCGTGTGCGCGCTGGTGTACGCGCTCAAGGCGCTTAGGTTTGTGCGTGCAAAAAGCGTCGGCCACTTGCTCTCGTGCGGCTTTGTGGCATGTTCTGCGCTCGCCGTCGCCGTGTCCGTGCTGTGGATCTCCATATGCCGTCCGCATCTCGAGGCCCTCGTGACCGTCAAGTACCGAGGGGATACGCTTGGCGAGTGGGTGTTCGCGGCGTCTGTTTGAGTTAGGCAAAGGTTAGGCGAGCTTCTATATGGTGGCGGATAGTCAAACTGTGCGCGTGAAACTGCGTGCGTGGTGGAGTGGGCGGGTGGGCGTCACCCACGTGCCCCTCTGTGCCATTGTCTCTCAATAAGAGGGTGCCCGTGCTCACCAGTCGATTGGTCCCTCTCCGCACAGGCCCATCGCCCTTCTCCCCGCGGCGGGCGGCTTCTGCCTGCTGGCGGCTGCCGCGAACTCGGCAGCAATCGTGCGGTGGCTTGCGCGCATTTTTGAGAAGAAAGGGTTCGTTTTGTGAGATCTCCGAGTTGCATGCCGATGCCACTTGCGGCCCGTGTTACAACCGTGCCGTTGCGTGGTTTTGCTATTTAAGTGCATTGTTCTCCCGCTCTATCTCAACTGCCTTACGTTACCTTGCCCAGAATGGACCACCTCGGCATCAACTTTGCCGTATTTGGCCGCCTGCTGCGCCTCTTCACGCGCGCGCACCTTCTGCTGGCATTCGTAGCGGCCTGGCCCGCCATACAGAGCAACATTGAGGATGCGAGCAGCCCCGTGCTCGACCCGGTCGGCGACCAGGGCGCCAACGTCGCGCTCACATACTTTGCGTACGTCGGACTCATCCTCATCGCCTTCGGGGCCTTCCACTGGGTACGCCGACGTTTTTCGCACACTCTAGGGCCGGCGCAGCCCACTGCCCTCTCCCCTCTCAACACATTTATGTTACTTCTCTCCTTCCTTCCCTTCCCCCCCCCCCCCCTTTTCCGTTTTCCCCTCTTCGCTGACTGACGACGCCTTTGTTGTCCCGACAGGAACGCTTCTGGAGGCAAAAGTTGGAGCGGCGCAACCAACTCATGCGCGTGGCCATCGACCGCCAGGCGTCGGCCACGCCGCCCCGCAGTGCGCACCGGTCGCTTCCGGCGGGCTTTGTCGCGGCGGCGCTGGAGGCCTCCGAGGTCTCGGCCGCCGATTACACGGTGCTTGTGCGCAACGTACCAGCGGACTGCATCAATCCGCGAGAGCTCGCCTCGTTCTTCGAGGGAAATGTGGGTCCCGTGGCCATGGCCACACTTGTGCCCTGCGGCATCCGCCCGTTTCTCGCCCTCCGCCGCGAGTGGGACGACCAGCTGCTCGGTGCGGCACTGTATGGTGCGCGCGCCGGCATTGGTCTCGAGGAGTCCGACACGGACCTCACGGACGTCGAGAGCGGCGCCGTCGGGGAGTCTGTGACCGAGAGCGGGGATGACTATGCGCGCGCGCTGCGTCCGTCGTTTTCGGAGCGGGACAGCGACGAAGAAGACGACGACGACGACGGCCGCGAGCGTGGTAGAAGTGAGCGCTCCCTGCGAGCGGAATCCGCCGCCACTTCGACACCCGGTAGTCTCTCCAGGAAGGTACCGCGCAGGTCGTCGCTCACGCAGTCGACCGAGCTGGAACAGTGCGTTCCGTTGCCGTCCTATATAACGCGCGCACATCTCTTGCGCATGGCCGCCAACACGCGAGACCGCATCGATACGCTGCGCCGCACGCTCAACGCACCCAACAGCGTTTTTGCGGACAGCGCTCGCGAAGGCGAGAAGGCAGAGGACATTGAGTGCGCCGGCGCGGCGTTCGTCACCTTTCGGCGATCGGTGGACGCCGCCAAGTGTCACGCGCTGTTTGTGCAGGATTCGCGCCAGATGCTCGCGCGGCACGTGTCCGGATCGAAGAGAGAGTACCCGCGCTTCCGCGGTGCCCTTCTGCAGGTCGAGCGCGCGCCGCACCCCGAGGACGTGAACTGGGGATCGCTTTCCGACGGCCTCACCTTCGGCCAGCGCACACTGTGGCTGGCTGCGTTTTGGCTGTGCGCGATTGGCGTGGGGATGGCCGTCGTGTGGCTGCTCTACTTGCTCAAGGCGTCGAAGCGCTACGTCGCACCCGACGACGGCCCCAGCGCCCACGCGGGCATGTGGTCCGGGGCGGGCTTTGCGTTTTTCCTCGCGGCGCCCATCGCCGTCGTGCACAGGGTAGCGTGCGCTGTCATTGCGATGCTCGCCGCGTGGACTCCGTCGGCGTCGAAGGCCGACCGCGACCGCCTGCGCATCGAGGCCACAGTGCTCGTGCTCGGCGGCGCGCAGGCGTTTCTCGTCGCGTCCCTTCTCGGACAGCCGCCGTCGGACGCAAGCGGCGAAAGCGACTTTTGGTGGCCGCAGTACTTTGCGATTCCGTTTGAGGACTTTCAGGTGCTTGCGCTCGCGGCGGTCACGACGAAGCTCGTCCTGCACGTCGCGCTCGGCGTCCTTCAGCCGGTGTTCTGGGTGCGGCGATGGCTTCTGTCGGCGTCCGCCGTCGATCTCGCCAAGCTGCGTGCGTTGCAGCTGCGACCGGCGATTGATCTCCCCGGCGAGGTCATCGCCCTGCTGGACATTATGCTGTGGTGCATCCTCTACATCAAGGTGCGCCGCGCAGTCGCACACTGCGAATGGCCTGAAGACCGGATCGATCACACTGTGTGTCTCATCTTATCCTAAATCTCACCTACCCCTCCCTCCCCCGCCCCGCGCAGATATGCGCGTCGACACTGCTCTTCGCGCCGATAGCTCTCGCCGTCTTCTCTCTTGTGATGCCGTGGGCTTACGCACGGTCGTATCGGCGGCCGCCACGGTCCGAATTTGCCTACTCGCTGCTCGGCGTGTCGGTGCGCACTCTCACGGGGACGGGCCTTTTCATGTGCCTCCTAGTGTCCGCCGTGTCCGGACTGCTCGACGTCCTCCTAATCGATCGCGACTGCGAGCGGAGGACTCAGGAGAAGCACTTTTCGGACTCTGCGTCCCGCGGCTATCTCGCGCTGTTCCTCTCGCTCGCCGTCGCGCTCGGTGGCCGCGCGCTGCAAATCTTTTATGTGCGGTGCATCCGACCCTTCTGGCGAATGCCGTCGAGCGTGCCCTCGCCGTGGGAAGAGCGACCGCCGTTCTCGAGGCTTGTCGGTCGCAGCGGCGGGCGGCTGCATGTACCCCCGCTGGTCCCCGAGCTGGATGTTGCCTGCGCACAATTGCTGAGGTCGCTCACGACCTCGTTCGAGTTTGACGTCCCGTGGAGTCAGCGTCGCCTCGTCGAGAGACACGCGCCGTGACATCCGATATGACGGGGTTTGAGTTTACGCTGCTGGTGAGAGTTGAGTGACCTGCCGCTTATATACTGTATTTTTTTTTTAAAAAAAAAAAACAAAATTCAACACGGCCCGGCACAGGCTTTGGATGTTCGATTGCACACAGAAAATGGAGTCGTAGCAGGACGTGCACCCAGTTACCACGCCCATTGTCGAGTGCGGTGATGGGGGCGCATCTGTCGCACCCACATAACAACCCGGGGGTCCACACTAAGAGAACCGAGACACAACCGCAAACCAAACTAAAGGCTGTGTTTATGTGGCACAGGCCATCTCCTACTGCTGGTGCTTGACAAGGTACGAGAGAAGGTCAATCTTGGTGAGCACGTGACGAATGACGCGGTCGGCGCCCTTCTCCGTCACAAACGCAACGCTGTTCTTTTCGAAGAAGGCGGTCAGGGCCGACAGCTTCGTGTCGACCGTGATCTCCTCAAACGACCGCTGCGAAAATCACGCATGAATTGCCATTCTCCCCACACATAAACTTCGCCCTTCGCGAAAAACGATGCCAACAGCAATGCAACATCCCATCGGACGCCACCGTATGACTCTCACGCACACTGAGGGTGCGAATAGCAGCCGCAACAACGGCGCCCACACACACACACACACACACACACACACACACACACACACACACACACACCTTGCGGCTGAACTTGAACATGCACTTGGACGCGGGGTCGTCCGGGTGGACGGTGCCGCGCGTGATCTTCGCGTGGAGGTGGCCGAGGGACACAAGGCCAACTGCCTTGCCATCGCGCACAATGGGGAGATGGTCAAAGCCCTTCTCGCTCATGATGCGCACGCACTCCTTCGCCGTGGTCTGCGTGGGAGGGGCATTACATGAGCACAAGTTGCCTTGGGGGTCGAATTGTCGCGGAGCACATATAACCGTAACAATCGATCAAAGGGTCGGCAACAAACAATACTACAGACACAACAAACGGTACCTCTGGCGACGTCGTCACGGGCGCAGGCAGATGGAGGTCGGCGACGGTGGCGCTGCCCCACTTTGCGATGTCCGCCGCGCGGCGCGCCTCCGTTTCCTCATCCACAAAGTTGTTTTCGAGCATCCAGTCGTCGTTGATGAACTTCGTCATGTAGTTGCGGCTGGAATCTGGCAGAATGACCACGCAGCGCTGGCCGGCCTTGAGCCCTCGCGCCGCCTCCAGTGCAGCCACGACAGCACTGCCGCTCGACCCGCCTGCGAGTGTGTGTGCGCAGACCAAGAGTTAAAGAGAAGAACGACAAGGTCGCACATTGTTTCTCACTCGTTGCAAGCGCGAGGAAGCAAACCATACGCGCAAGAAATATCTCCGCACGAGTGCGGCAAAGCAGACCGATCGCTGTGGCAGCGGGGAAACCCCCAACGCACCGACGAGAAGGCCCTCCTCGCGAATGAGGCGGCGGGCCATGAGGAAGGACGTGCGGTCGTCAGATTTGATCCACTCGTCGACGACGGAGCGGTCGAGTACGTTCGGGATGAAATCATAGCCAATGCCCTCCACCTGCGCACGCACACACACGCAATTGCTCGTCAAAAGAAAAGCATGCTTATTGCGCTGTCGATATTGCGACCACTACTGTCGGCAGCAAATGCTACTCACTCCGCGTCTCGCACAATTTCGAACACGGGCACGTGAAACTCTAGCTGTCAGTGGCGCGGCACACCACGCGAGCGCACCTTGTACGACTCGTTGACGTTCGTGTTCAGCGACTCGGGAAGCGCGAGAATGGAGCCCACGGGATCGACACCGACAATCTGCACATGGCGCGGAAAGAGACTCAGTTGGTGGCAGTGATCGGCGTTCACATGGCGAGGGAAAGAGAGGGGTCTCAGCTCAACACGCAATCGGAGAGGCTGAACTCCCGTCAAGCACAAGAGAGAGAGAGACCTCAGTTCGTGGCAGTCACAGAGGTTAAACCCCATCGACTCCAAAAGAGAGAGAGAGAGAGAGAGAGAGAGAGAGAGAGAAGAGAAGAGAGAGAGAGAGCGACATGTTGGGTCAGCTTAAATACAGACGCGTGGCCTACAGTAATGCGAGCGGCAGTGAGAGGCTGCCAACAGCCCAGCAAACGGCGCACGCACCTTGCAGTTCGGCGCCTTCTCGCGGAGCTTGCGACCAATGCCCGCAATGGTGCCGCCAGTGCCGGCGCTCGACACGAGCATGTCGATCTTGCCGTCGCACTGGTACAGAATTTCCTCCGCCGTGTAATGGTAGTGCGCGAGCGGGTTCGACGGGTTGTCGTACTGCGACGAGCACACACGGCATCCCCAATGAGTCCACGCTCGTATACCGCCGTGCAACTAGAGTGGGAGATCTGACGAAAATGGACACTTGTGCGCGTAGAGTAACGCCTGGACGGGAGGGCAGCGCAACACGCGAAACGCGCGTCGCAATACGCACACAATGCCGCACATAAAGACCACCACGTGACGCACCTGGTTGAGAATGTGCGAGTTGGGTATTTCCCTGTTCAGCCTGCGGGCGACGCCAATGTGCGATTCAGGCGAATCGAACGGCGCTTCCGTCGGCGTGCGAATGATCTCCGCCCCAAGACCCTTCAGCACGTTCACCTGTCACAGCACAGCACAGCCATGGGTCAGCGAGGCAAGAGGCGAACGAACCTCACAACAGCAGCACGACAACACACACACACACATACACACGCACAAACACACACACACACACACACACACACACACACACACACACACACACACACACACACACACACACACACACACACACACAACACTCGGCACTCGCACCTTTTCGTTGCTCATCTTCTCCGGAAGGGTGATAATGACGCGGTATCCCTTGATTGCGGCCGCCAGCGCAAGGCCAATGCCCGTGTTGCCCGACGTCGGCTCAATCTAAAACGAGGCACGTTTAGCGTGTGCATAAAGACACAAGCTTGCTTCAGCTCCATATATCGTGCGAATGGCACAAGATATATCGATCCAACTTAAAAATCGTGCCCACACGAAGACACGCAAACCCGCAGATCATCACACACATCGAAGCACTTCACAGCACACTGCCACCCACAATGGTGTCGCCGGGCTTGAGGCGACCGCTGCGCTCGGCATCTTCGACCATCTGCTTGCCGATGCGGTCCTTGACCGAGCCGCCGGCGTTGAAGAACTCGCACTTGGCAAGCAGCTCGCACTCGAGCCCTGCCGCGCGCGCAATCTTGCTGAGGCGCACCATCGGCGTGTTGCCGATCCATTCAAGCGCCGTGTCGAGAATCTTCTTCTGCTGCGGACTGCGCAGTGCACACAGCGTCCACGCACCGTCAGTACATGCGAAACAGCCACGGCTGAGCATCTCGGCGTGGAAACAGCCGTGAGCGGTAACCACACTGATGCAAGCAAGCGCGCATGCAGTGGGAAGGGGACCGGTGCACTCACGGCTGCGTGGGCTGGTGCGGCGACGCGTCCTTCGAGTTTGGCCGCCACGTGCACTTCGGTCCCGCCGATTCCATTTTTTCCCGCGCAATTGCGTCAGATCACCCGCCAAAACCGGTTGCGTAGAGTGCGTATTGGTGCCGAGAACAGTCTTATCGGCAGAAAAAAACGGCGCGAAAAAGGGGCGAGGCGAAAGGAGGGCTTCCCCCACATCACTCTATTTCACTGCGACTGTGGTTGCACATGTCTGGCTCGTGTTGTGGTCACGTGCATTGAGTCACGTGGTGAGGGTAACATGACCCATTCTCACGTGAAAACCGAACGCGTCTTTCTTTCTGCTTGAGCTCGTCGCTTCCGCTGCCCCCCCCTCCCCCCCC
>CALSCQ010001070.1:0-14317 GCA_943704525.1 Pigoraptor vietnamica | reverse complement strand
TGCTGTTTTTTTTTTTTTTTTTTTTTTTTTAATGATAAGCCACGTTTACTTTTCTATTTCCATCCGCCTGTGCGCTTTGTGTTTCGCCTGCTGATCGCCTCGGCCCGCGTTTCTTCCAGCCGCGGTGCTTTCCCCGGCAGCGAGTACCGCGGGTCAGTCAACCTTAAACCCTGTTCCTTGTCAACAGTTTCTGTGCATGGCATCGTGTGGGTTCCCCGGCTGAATCCATGTGCCGATGGGAAGTGCTACGCCCCTGTTCTTCACTGACTCTAATCTCGCGCAGTGGCCGAGCATGTGGGCGGCGCTTTCGGTGGGTCTGGGCGCACTGTCGCGTTGTCAAGTGAACATTACTCGTATGGGGCGCCACGTGCTGGCTAATTTCTAATTCTTATGTACGCGTGTGCGTGTGTCTGCTTTTGTCCTTTCCTGCGGCGTGCAGTTACTGTCGCATTGTTCTGTCTTCACTGATATGAGCGCGTTGCGCATCTTTGTGCACGTTGCGTGCCCTTTGTCATATGACTCCTTCCTATCGAACTCGTTTGTGTTCATGCGCATGTGCGTGTGCTTTTGTTGCCTTTTCTGGGTGCGCACGCCGAGACTGACATGCCTGCATGTGTGGTATGTGCTTTGGTGCGCTTGTTGTTGTTCCTGAGCGGCTGTCTGCTTGTTGTGCTTCAGGAGCGTGCGTGCTGTTCTCCTCTGTCTTCTCTTCCTGTTTTGGCTCATGGGTTGCACTGGGTTGTGGAAGCTGACGTATTTTCGCGCGATATGTTTGTGCATCAATCTCGTATGCGCTTTGGTTGACTAGTATCGTTGACTCATCCTCAGCATTTGAATCGTTTTTCGTTGCAGACTACATGTCGTTTTTACAGACTTTCATCACTGGCGTGGCGACTAACGTGGCGAAGGGCGTAACGAAGGACACCATGAAGGCGGAGCGTGCGAGGATGGATTCAAGCACGGCGCCTTTTCGATCGCAGTTCGCAGAGGATGCCACCGAGGCTCTCCAGGTGACTGTGTTCGACAGGGTCTTCGAAACCGAAACGATTACGGCGTTGTCGTACCCGAGAAGGACATCCTAGACATCATCAGGAAATCGAGTGTTGGCCTTTTTTACATCTCCCGAGCGCTCAACGACCATAAACGCGCGAATATAAGGACGGGAGCAAGCGGCGGAAGCGGCGCGGGCGGAAGCGGCGCGGGCGGAAGCGGCGCGGGCGGAAGCGGCGCGGGGGAAAGCGGCGCGGGCGGAAGCGGCGCGGGCGGAAGCGGAGGGGGCGCTGCGGCGAGTAGAGGCGAGGAAGCCAAGAAGGTCACGAGCGGAGAGGGGGACGAAGGCGATGCGGGCGCAAGCGGAGGAGAAGTGGCGAGTGGAGGAGAGAGTCGCGGAACGGCAACGAGCGGAGCGGGCAGAAGCGGCGCTGGCGGAAACGGAGGGAAAGCTGCGCCGAGTGGGCGCAAGGCAAGAAGGCCAAGGGCGAAGCGGGCGGAAGCGGAGGGCATGCTGGGGCGAGTGGAGACGAGAAAGGCAAGAAGCGCACGAGCGGAGCGGGCGGGGCCGGTGCGAGCGGGACCGGTGCGGGCGGGACCGGTGCGGGCGGGACCGGAGGGAAAGCTGCGGCGCGTGGAGGCTACAGAGATACGAAAAGCAAGAACGCCGCCCCCAAGGAGACAGCGGGCAGCGCAGGGGCGACGGGCGATGATCCGAACGCGACTGCCGCTCCCAAGGAGGCGCCGGTTCAGTTGATGATGAACGCCATTATCTCGAGAATCTTGAAGGCTGCGGGGAAGGATCCGCCCGTCGATCCCACTCCGGGTCAACTCGAGGACGGAGCCGCCGATACGTCTGCGCCGTCTACACCGCTCGACGCTTTGTCTGCCCCAGTGAGCGATGCACCCCCGCCGACTGTTGCTGCCGCTGCGCCCTCACCGACTTTGCGCCCTCCGTCCAGCGATACGTCGGTCGGCAAGGAGGCTGCGCCTGCGGTTGGCGCCGCTGCGTCGTCACAAGGGCGGGTCCCGTACCTGGAGTATTTTGACTGCTCGCTTTCAAATGTTGCGCCGCTCGTGGACAATAAGTCCATGAGACCAGACTGCCTTAAGTTTCACACCAAGCGATTGCGCGGCGAAGTTTTGGAGTTGCGCCGTGACGGTTGGGGAGCTCAAGCCTAAGCTCAATCCAACGGCGCAGCACGAGGCAGTGGAGCAGCTTTTGGAGCGGGCGTATGCGATGCTGTCGCAGCAGAAGGGACGCACGTGGTTTACGGGCTTTATATCGGACGGTGCTTCAATTCAGGGATTTCGTTTTCAGTGCGCTTCGATGGAGGACGTGCCTTACTTCCGCGTCGCGCGACGCTCGCCTCTGCTTCCTATTTTTACGGTCACTTCCGCGGGATCGCTCCATCTAGGACCGGGTTTTAGGCTGCAGCAGCGATGGCTTATATGCGACCCCGACGATCACGGCTACCTTCCTCTCACCGCGTCGCGCCTGGACATCCCAGGTGTCGGTACCATCGCTAACATCTTTCTTGCGGTGAATTCCAAGCGCTCGTTCATCGCGCGTGGCGCATTCAACGACCGCATTGTTTGCATTAAGACGGGCGATGCGAGGCGAATTCGGGCGGAGCACGATACCCTCAAAGCGCTTGAGGATGGATTGATCCTGCCCAGCATTCCTAAAGTGATTGCCCTGGCCAATCTCCACATCAGGGCGAGGGGCGAACCTACCCTGTGCCTTGTGACGAGCCCGTTTATCGAGCGACCGTTCGCAAAAGGCTTCGACGTGCGCCGTGCGACTTCTAATGTCCTCTCCGCGCTCGAATGGGCGCACGGGAAGGGCATCTGCCATGGCGACGTTAAGCCGGGCAACATCGTCAACAGCTCGAAGCGCGGCGATGCTGTGCTCATCGATTGGGACTCTTCGATCCGCCGCGATATGTCGAGCGACTCGGCTTGGTCTGGAACGTTTTCGTTTTTGTCGATTCGGTTGATGGACGCCGTGCTCAAGAAGGATCTAACGCAACGCCCAGCGTACCTCGACGACCTGGAGTCTCTCTTTTACACGGCGCTGGCCTGGCAGACGGGTCCGCCTCCGCGAAACTTAAGTATGGTATGTTGCGACAGACGAGCGAGTACTGCTGTGCAATCGCCTTCCTTGGCCAAAATCGGCCGTTCTATAATTGTGAGGGGTGAAACTTACTGTTCCGTTTACTTAATCGCAGGCGGCGCTCTTGGCGTACAGGTGCGGATTATACTGCGAAGGCGTTCTCGCGCATGTGATTTCTGAGATTAAGGAGAAGGAGCCGACGTCCGATGTCGACAAGATCAGTCCCTTTCTTCCAGCAGCCGTCGCCTTCCTCCGGCGCACACCGGGGGATTACGACAACGCCATCGACCGCCTCACGCTCTGAAGAAGGCGTTGCAATGAAGCGCCGGCTTGCAGTAATGGTTCGTACTTGAAGCTCATGGGGAGGACTAAATGCAGGATGTTGTACTGACAATAGCATGGATACCAGGCGCACAGTCACTGCAAAAAGATCATGACAGTTAGCACTGTCCGAGTGGCAGGACTAAATTGCCGGCAGACTGTGTAAGAGACGCCACAGCGTCGCTGGACCCCTGGCACTTTTTTGCCACATTTCAGTATAATTTATATCGTGCCGTGCGGCCGGGCCCACTCAGGCCGGCCGCTGCTGAGACCACTTACAGTACCGGGCCGACTCAATATACAATACCGGGCCGCTTCCCAGCCGTTATGCTCAGTTGCACCGACCGCAGTGAGCGGCTGACAGCCCAAGGCTGGGTCACGGGCCAGCTGTGAGCCGTGCAGCTCACGGCCGCAGAGCCCTTCCGGCGGCCGCCGGCGGGCGCCCGGTGCTGGACTGGCTGTTAGGAGTAACAGAATCCAATGTTACTCCGGTATTTTGCATTCCTTTACCGACCTGATCAGTACTTCCGCCCGCCTTCTTCTCTAAACTCGCGTTCCCCCGCGTGCGTGTGCTGCACGTGCGCGTGCGCGCGACCATGGAGGATGAGCTCGGCGTGCTCGTGGACCGCATCACGCTCTTTCTCGCGTACGTTTCTCTCTTCCTCGCCGTGTACATTGTAGGCATTGAATTTGTGCTGCCTTCGTACGTCGGCATGCGGCTCAAGCGCGACAACGACAAGAAAGGCCCGCCAAAGGCACGCACCGCCCGCATGATCGCGTCTTACGAGCGATTCAAGAAGATTATAGAGGTGCTTGACACGCTTGGTGACGAGGACGACGGAGCACGTGCGGAGGGAGCGGATGGCGACGCTGCAAAGACGGGAGACACGTTAAAGACGGGGGATCGGGTGCGTCGTGCGATCGGCGCGTCGCGAAGAAGGCGCGCGAAGGCGTCCGCTGAAAACAGAGAGGGCGAAAGGGCTAGAAACGACGAGAGCGACAGCGGGGATGATGGGGGGAGAGGCGAAGGGGAAGGGGGAAGTGGAGCGCGAAAACGAAAACGAAAGGCGAAACGAGGGACAGGCATTGAAGATCCGTTTGTCGTTGACTGGCGAAGCTTGCTTGGTGAGTGTGTGCAGTCGCATTGCGTGTGCGTGTGCGTGTGTGTGTGTGTGTGTGTGTGTGTGTGTGTGTGTGTGTGTGTGTGTGTGTGTGTGTGTGTGTGTGTGTACGTGTGTGCGTGCGTCCGTGTTTGTGCGCGCGTACGTGTGAGTGTGAATGTTGCGCAAGCCATATTGCGTCCTGTCTCTCAATAGCCGACGTTTTCCGCGCCTTCGCAGTCGATCCCCTCGACGACCCAAATGGCGACGACGAGTGAGTGTGCGACCGTACGCTTTGGTTGTAATTATTATTGCGCATTCATGTCAATTGTGATACTCGCGCACACACTCACAGACGCATGAGTGTGCGTGCTATGTGTGTGTGTGTGTGTGTGTGTGTGTGTGGGCGTTCGTTCGTGCAAGCGCGCAGTCAAGCACACCTATGCACGCTTCGCAACGATGGCTCACTGTTGCCTTCCCAGTGGCCTTGACGACGAGCGAATAGACGCGGCTTCGATTGCGCTTTTCGTTGAACGGGCACGGTCGCTGCTTTCGCCAAGCGACTGCGACGCCATGTCAGCGGCATTCGACAGGTGTGTGTGTGTGCGTGCGTGCGTGTGTGATGTCGAGTACTTGTGTGGGTTGCGGGTAATGTTTGTGCTTGCGTCTGTGGTTCGTGTATGCTTGCGTGTGCCATTATACGGCGTGTAATGCATGCCCAACACGTGCTTATCCCGCTCACGCACACACGCGCACGCAGTTATTCGCGACGCACAATGGGCTACGACGCACTCGTGCGGATGGCCGTGGGCACTCTCGTCGCAGCCAAGTGTTGGGACCTCCTCGGTGAGTGCGAGAGCTGTGTTGTCCATACGTAGGCACTCAAGTACAGACAGGACCTCAGTACGTGGCAGACATAGGGGTCGAACCCTCATCGACTCCACTAGCACACACACAGAGACTCACTCGCACGCGCGCTGTGCTGACGCAGGGTGGTTCCAGGTGCTTGCGCCGTCCCCCCGCCACTTGATTCGATTTCAGCGCGTGGTTGAACATACGCGCGAATCGAACCCAAGCGAGTGCGAAGACCTCCCCCTCTTCACGGACGTTCTTCCGCTGGTCTTTGTCCTTGGTGAGACGGGTGTGCTGTCGACGTTGTGCGTGTGTGCGTGCGTGCGATGTTGTATCTATTCGTTTCTAGTCTGTATGTCCGCCCTACGTGTGGATGCATGCCGATACGCCTGCGCGTGTCTGCCAGTGTGCTCATTTGTCGTCTTTGTTAGCTTCCCGTTGCTCACGTGACCTTGCTCGTCCAGGGTCCCCGCGCCACTCTCTCGGCCTCCGGCACTCGGCCGCCGTCGCCATTCTCGATCAGCTGGTCACGTGCGCGCGCGTCCTTCCCTCCGTCAAGCCCCGCTCTGGCGATTCAGACGAGAGCGGCGAAGGAGAAGGCGCGACAGTGGACGCAGACGGCACGTCCACCCTCTCAAAAGCCACGTACGACATGCGCGTGCCGAACGTATTTCTCGCGTCGGGTGGACTGGAGGTCCTCGTGGAGCTTGCGAAGGCGGACGCGTCGTTTCGCGAGGTCGCGCGCGCGGTGCTGCGTCGTCTGATGGCCATGACGATTGCGAACGGCGCAAACGGCGACCCGCAGGCCTTTCTGGCGCAGGCGAGCAAGGGGGCGGCGATGCGCCCAAAGTGAGCCCTTTTGCGATGGGCGTTCACGGCCTTCGAAGATATGCGATTGCAATTCGCGGTTGAGCTTCTCGACACGGAATTCTGTGCTCGTACTGCCATCACAGCAAGCGCGATGTGCGCTGCGCCAAAGTTGGCGCGCGAGTGCTTGAGCCGACGCACGTCCGTATCGCATGCGTATGCGCACTTTGCGTTCTTCCATGCCGACAGACGCAATACAAGGAAGTTCCACAAAAGTCTCAGGTGTGCACTGAGTCGCACACACACGCGCACACGTGCGACGACTACGTCTGCTCTAGCCATTGATGCCTGCCGTGGCGAAAGGCGCCCTTTAGTAGAGACTGCCGAGGGTGTCCTCCTTGCCAATCTTGGGCTTCTTGATGGGAGGGCCAATCCGCTTCGAGTCGCTGCGTAACGGACGTAACGGGCAGATGTGAGCGATCCATATTAGTGCACAAATACGTGCGCAGATGCCTGTGTGTGAGACGTGCGTGTGCGTGCGGGAGTGAGTGTGCGTGTGTGCGTGTGCGTGCGCGTGTGTATGTGTGCGTGCATGTGCGCGCGGTGTTGCGTGCGTGCGTGCACTCACGTCGAGAATCCCTTGAGCTCGACATACGCGACGCCCGCCTCCTTCCGTTTCTCCTGGAGCTCGGCGAACGTGCCGCCGGTGGCCTGCAGCGTGTTGACGGCGGAGAGCGCCTGTCGCTCCTCCTCGATCTTCTTCATCCGCTTCTCCTTCTTGGTCTTCCCTGAGCCCTTGCCGTGGAAGCGGTGCGAGAGATGGCGGAAGGCCTGTGCGGACAGGGCAATTGGAGTGTCAGAACAGGATTCGTTGAGGTAAAAAGAAGAAGAAAAATAAACAGGATAGCACAAACAACGGACACAGGCAACTGATAAACCCACAAAACCCCTATGGCGCGCGCGCACGCCGCACACATCGAAGCGAATTGACTCGCGAGATTGGGAGACATACCGAGCCATACGCACCCGCGCACATGCACACACGCACACACAGGGGACTACACACACGCAGACGCACCTCTTTCGGGTTCATGACACGGCCGCTTTCGTCGACATATTCGATGACGACATTCGGCTTGTACTCCTTCTTCTCCGAAAAGGCAGGCCCGAATCCCCTGCGGCATGGTCACGTGAGCAAGGGCGGTGAGCGCAGGACGTAACCGACACCGACAAAAACGACAGCAGACTACTAGATGGGACCAAAGCACATTCACGACGCAGAAGGCAAAGCACATTACAAAGCGCACGCAGCCCACTTGTCCCGATCCCTCTCGCGCTCGCGCTCCCGCTCGTACTCCATGTCGCGCACCACATTCGACGGCTCCTTCTTTGGTTCCTCCCTCTCCCTCCGATCCCTGTCATCCCGGCGATCGCGGTCGTCCCTACGGTCGTCCCGACGGTCGCGATCGTCCCTGCGGTCATCCCTGCGGCGGTCGTCGCGCCGGTCCCTGTCACGCCTCTCTCGCTCCTCCCTCTCGCGCCGCTCGCGCTCCTCCTTTTCCTTCTGTTCGCGCTCCGCAATGACGACGTGGGCGGGCTTCTTTTCCGGCTTGGGCGCCTCGAGCAAGCCTGTGGAGTTAGGGGTTAGGGTTAGGGTTGGGGCAGACAGCAACAAAGCGAACGGCATGCATACGTGCGTGAGATTTGAGGTGTGTATAAGTGTGAGCGATACAGGATAGGCAAGTGGACGGCAAAAGGGGTGCTGCAAACGGCCAACACGGGAAAGGGACTCACCGCGCTTGGCGGCGAGTGCGAGAGTGGCCGCAAGACCTGTCGCCACAAGGGGCTCCTCCTCGATGATGGCCTCCTTCGCCTGCGTGCGTGGGCATTGGGTGAGTGTGAGCAACGAACATGCAGACGGAGGGAGATGAAGAGAAGACCGCGGCGGTGCCTGTTTGCAGGTCAAACGGTCCCATGCTGCGTCACATCCAAGTGATTTGCGTGCAGTGCGAGTGCAATTAATGACAAGCGCGCCAGTGACACATGAACACACACAACGCACCACAACCAAATACACAGTCGCGCGCACACACACACGCACGCCACCCACATTAACGGATATTTCGCTGCGGTCGGCGCCCTCCGAAGCGTCCTTTTCCTTCGCAGTGAGCGTCTGCCACCCGCCCTTGGACTCCTGTGCCTCGTCAATCTCCATGTCGTCGGGTCCCTCCGAATGCTCCTTGTCACCGACGGGCGCAGCAGCCGCGTCCTCCATCTCGACGTCAATGCGGCCGTCGTGCTCGCCGTCTTCCGCCTCTCCAAGAGTGCGCACAAACTCGTCCATGGCGCTGAACACTATCCCGCCCTCCACGTGACCGCCCTCGCTCTCGTCCTCCCCGCGCTTGCGACGCGAGGCAGCCTCCATCGCGATGCGTGCGATGGACGCGGGAACGGCCGGCCCCTCCTGACCCCCCTCGCCCGCCCCGGATGTTGTCTCCTGCTTGCGCGCCTTGAGGCGACGGGTTCGCTGGAGTGCAGCCTGCAGTTCGTTAAGCCCCTCGTCGTCATCGCCGCCGCCGTAAATTTCAGCCTGCGATGGCGCGAAGAGATCAGAGAGAACATTCCCATGTAGCACCGCGAACACTCACCAGTACATATTCGAACACAGTCAACCCCCTCCACCCAAACACACACAGACACACACACAAGCACACACACACACACAAGCACACACAAACACACGCACATGCACGCACACGCACCTCGTTGATGGGCGCTGGGCGCATTTCGACGTCCCCTTCTGGCGCACCCGACCTGTCTTCGCTGGCGTCCACGGGCCCGTCGAGCGGCACGAGGTCGTCTGCGGTGACGCGCTTTCGTATCTTACGGCGCTTCTCCTTCTCCTTCTGACCCTTCTTGCCCTTCTTAAACGCCACCATTTCGTCCGCTGAGTAGAAATCGGCGGCGACCTTGGGCACGGGGATGTCCGCGAGCGACAGTTTCTGCATTGGGCAATGGGACACGTGTCAGTCACACCATACTCTATATGCACACTTAGAATGGCAAGAGATGCGCACTAACTATTCCAAACTTCTGCAAACACACACACACACTTAAACAACATCAAGTTGCCCCTCGCAGACCAGAACAGTCACGTGCACTTCGTAACACACCCTCACGCGCACACACACAAAGCACGCCCTCCACACACCATCTTTTCGGGACCCCCTTCGCTGGCCTCGCGCTTCTCCTGCAACTGCGCGCGCGTGCTTGCTTTTCCAATGACGAACGAGTGTTCCTTCTCCCCCTCGATCACTTCGTCGTACTGCGAAAGCAGCGACTTCTTCGATCCGTCCCCAAATTCCTCGTCGTCGTATGCCTTGTACGCAGGGCCGCCTGCGGGGAACGGCGTCGATTAAAGAGGGGAAGTGGGGAGGGAGTCGATCGCATTAAGCGCGAGGGAAGGGCATCCATTGGAGCGGGTAAGTGGGGAGGGAGACGATCGCATCAAGCGCGAGGGTATGAAAGGACATCGATTGAGGGGGGAGACGAACGTAATTGAAGCGCATGTAGCACAAGGAGCAAATTTTGTATCGCATACTCAAGCAGTGTGAGCGCATGAGGACGGCCCAGCAGAGCAAAGCGAAGCCGCTGTGAGTGCGCGCACTGCCCACGCACCCTTCTTGCGCTCGATGTTCTTCTCCGTGCGCGACTTTTCGGCAATTTGAACAGACTCGAGGACGTCCTCCTCGTCGCTGCCCTCGCCAAGCACATTCGAATCGCGGAGTGTCAGAATGACGGGCCCGCCCTCGCTCGAAATGTCCGCCAGTTTGTGGCCGACCTACGACACGAAACGGAGAGAGAGACGCGCATGGACGCGGGGATGAAAGTGTGAGTGTTACGTTGATGGAAGGCGGTGATAGACACAATAAGACCCGTAAGCAACATACACGGCGACATGCACAGAAACAGACGACACACGCAGGCGCATACAAGTAGACACACGCGGCCTCCCCGTCACACACACACACGCACACACACACACACAAACAACACCCCTTCATACGCACACACACACATATGCACGTGCAATACACATACGCGCACACACACACACCTTGAGCCCCGCAAGGTCCTTCGCGTCGTACTTTGTCCGCTTCGTCTTTGGCTGCATAAACTCGGACGACAGCATGTCACCAATCCCAAAGTCGCTCTCCAGCTCATCGAGCATTTGTGCGCGGCGGGCGGCGAGACGGCGCTCTTCCTCCAGGCGCCGCGTGCGCTCCACCCACGCAGACGCATCGTCAATGTCGTCGTCGCCGTCAGCCGCAAGCGTGCGAGTGCTGCAAACAACGACAGGCAATAAGATGCGGGCACAAAGGAGTGACAGGCGGATATCAGCCCAACACGATCCCATACACAAAAACAGAGAGCGTATAGCTGTGAAGCGAATGACGAACAAGATACCACCGGGGGGGAGAGAGCGACAACAGCATGAAGAGGCCCTGCAAACGGTCACGTGACACGCACCGCTTGTACTTTTCGTTGAGCTTTCGCTTTTCGCGCTCTTCCCTGTCCTTCTCCGCGGCCTTCTTGCTCGCGGCGTCCTCCGCGCGCTGCCTCAAATCGACAAAGCTGCGCAAGACACAGCGGATGGCGGGAGTGAGTGTAGGTGTGCGTGCACGTGTGTGTGTGCAAATGTGTGTGCGTGTGTGTGTGCGTGCGTGTGTGTGTGTGCATGTATATCTATAAATGCAGAAGCCTTTGTCCTCGGTGTGAGAGTGTTGACGCATGCACACGGAAAAGAAAACACTGCAAGACCACAAAACATACGCCGCCCACGCCTTCGCCCCATCGCCCCACACAGAAGCGCATGCGCACACACGACCCCGCCACACTGCAGACAGGTGAATCGGTACGACGAGCGCATAAACGAGCGCAAATGCACTCACATCTCTTCCGATTCCTTCGTCGAAGCGGACGACGGCGCCGCAGAAGCCGAAGCCCCGCCGACATCGAGCGGCTTGAGCCCAAGCTTTGCACGCAGGGCACTGCGACAGTTCAGAAGGAGCAGAGTCAATCCCAGTCACGACGACTTACTCACGCATCACACCAAGCCAAGCAAAGGATGTAGGGACAGGCCGTCCCACGCGTGTACACGCACAACCACACATAACGACCAGGGACGCAAAGGAAATGCAACTGTGTGTGTGTACGGATGTGCTGTCATGCACGCGTGTGCACGCACAACCACACGTAACCAGGGACGCAAAGAAAAGACAACTGTGTGTGTGTGTGGATGTGTTGTCATGCACGCGTGCACACGCACGGGACGCAAAGAAAAGACAACTGTGTGTGTGTGTGGATGTATTCTTCCTCGACCACCCACTTTGTCTCTTCAACGCTCATCGAGACTTCCCCCTGCGCGTCCCCCATGGTGACTCACAGCGCACGTGCGTGCGGACGCGAAGGTTAGACACTCGCTCGTCACAAGGACGGCGCACATGCGACTGCGTTAGGCAAAAGACGCACACGGCGGATGCGACGACACAGAATTGACAGAGCAGTGTGTGGATGTGTTGTGTGGGTGTGTGTGCGTGTACACGTGTGCGTTCCCTAGCTGCGCGTGAAACACGAGGCAAAAACTGCGCTATAACAGTCAACGTTTTCAAAATGGCCCACTCGTTGCAACCCGCGCTTCGCGTGCACGTGACAATGCTGTAACATGTGCTGATTAGCGTACCGTTGGTGTTTGTTACTCAACCCTCACGACTCACTCCGTCACTTCAAAATTTTTACCACGACACACACACACATCGGCACACACACACACACACACACACCCTGACCTCTCGAGTGACGCGCCGACGCGTTGAAGCACAGAAATAGCTAGGTACGGCTTGCTGCAGCTGACGTGCCACTCGCTTTCAAAATGTCTCCCGAGGGAATCTGAATCCTCGCGTCGACTGTGCGCGAGAGCTTGAAGCGCTCACCTTTTCGCGATTCAAAAGGCAAAGCCGTACGGCGCTGTTGACTGGGCCGTGGAGGACTTTGTGCGCCTTACGCGTGCGTGCGTTGAGCTCAGCGAGGCGCCCCTGAACACTCGCATCAGGTCTATACGACGAAGGCGCACGCCAGTCTCTATTCGAAGCTCACGACGCGCGCGTCGACGCTCATCTCGAACGGCTTCGAGGGCAACACGGACCACGCGGGTTGCGCCATTCTCGGCGTCAAGGGCTGTGGCAAAACCGTTGCGCTCCGAACGTTCGCCGAGATGTCTGCGCTTATGTACGGCGACGACTTGATTGTACTCTATGTGGGCTATGGCCACCTCACCGCGCGCAGCACTCCTCTTCTCGACCTCACACAGGGGTCGCTCGTCGCTGCTGGTTTGAGCTCCGTGCGCGGCACCATACTCACGAGCGCTGTGCTGGCGAATCGCCTCGAAGCCGCCGGAAAGTACTTGCTCCTTCTCATTGACGGGTTTGAGAAGCTCTATTGCGCCAACACATAATGGCCGCCAAGCGCACGGTCAACAGCCTTGTCGGCTTCTGCGGTACGATGAACGGCCGCGTTGCGCCTGTCCTCTGTGGGTCGTCGGCGCACTTGATGCAGCTCGTGTGCAAGAGGAGGGCGGGCGACGCCGACATGACCGCCGCGTTTCCCTTTCTCGCGCACACCGAGGATATGAACGGGACCAAGTTTCACGGCGTCAGCCTGCCGTGCAGCATTCCCACCGAATTCGACGACTTGTGCGACATCGCGCGTGGCGATCCCACGCTTGAGGAACGGCGCGTTCTTGCGTTCTTCGGCGGGACGAATGCGCGCTTCTTTGGAGAGATCCGCAGCGTGTGCGCGTCGCTCATCCGAGAGTATCGTGCGGGGGTGCCACGCGAAGAGCTCGACTTCTGCAAGCCGACGCGTGTCGTGGAGCGACTCGCTGACGAAGACCTGGCGAAGCACACCTTCTCGCGCACTGAGGACTTTGTCAGGAGCGCTTCGATCGCGTCCTCGTTACTGCGAAGGGGTCGTTGTCGAGCGGACAGGGTCGTCTGGCGATTGACGAGATTCGCAAGGTGCCGTGGGAAGAGTTCAGGGGCATCAAGGCGAATGCCGCGCACGCGTGCGTGTTCGAAAACGCAGCTCGGCCGACGGACCCCTTCCACCATGTTCGCCACCTGATCGATCGCGGCTGGTTTGTGCAGCGCGATGATTTCCTGTACCTCATTCGATTCTACGAAGTGGCAGCGCATCTCATGAAGGACAAAAGCGCGGCGTCGGTGTTCGGACAATGTCAGAGCGTTTGTTGTTTCCGTGTTTCCCGCGCTAGCGAACGGAACCATGGAGCCCGTTCAGTAAGCATTCGCCGATCGGCGAGCCGCCGGCGACGGTCTCGAAGGCCTCGACAATGAGAGTAGGTTGTGTATGTGTGCTGTGACTGCGTGCGGTGACTGTGTGCGTATGCGGGAATGCAATAAATGAGCAACGTTTTCAAGTCGACGAAGCGATTGCTTGGTCAGCAAAGGCATGTCAGACAGTCCTTCTGTCGTTTGAGCGATATCTCAGCGCCTTTGACAAAGACAAGCTTTCTCGGTCCTGAATGCCCAAACAACTTGGTTAATACCAGCCGTACATCACAATGGTTTGGGTACCCAAACGACCTCATGTCATGAGCCACAGCTTTTTTTATAGCTTTTCAACAGACGCACGCAGCGCACACGGAAGACACGGCGTTTGCGCTTAATCCGACGCACGCGAGATTGAATACACCTTTCGGATAAAGTAGTACGTGCCCAAGAACCCAGCCGCGCCTGCGTTGCGGTGCGATGAACAGAAAGAACACGGCGCTCATTGGCATACACAGTCGCACGCACGACGCATTCACACAGCGCACACAGACATGCACGCACCGGTAAGGAGTCCGACCATGGCGCACACGCTGAAGATGCGCCCCGCAACCGCCATGGACGCGGCTGAGCCTGCCGCGCCCTTCAGACCGACGCCGAGTGCGTAGTACATCATCGTGATGAAAAAGTACACGGAGCACATGGCGGGCCCCAGGAACGACTTCCACCACCACCGGTAGTCCTGCGTTGGGAGAGAGGGTGGAGTTGCGTTGCGAGATTGGGGG
>CALSCQ010001069.1:20000-22711 GCA_943704525.1 Pigoraptor vietnamica | reverse complement strand
TTTCTTAACGTAAAACGACTTTTCAGTGTAAGTGCCCCGCGGAAGTAACATAAATAGCACGTGATCGCACGTGACTGGGATTTCTTTCATCACGTGATGTTGTTTTGACCCGCCGACTCTTTATCAACCTAAAGTTGCTGTGAACTTTAAGTTGCTGTGAACTTTTTCTTCTATCCCATGGCTCGACGCGTGCATATTGTGCCGACATCGGCCGGCCGTGCTGCGGCCAGCTCAGGCGGCGGCGTAGCTGCAGTGACTGTGCGCACTGCGTGTCTTGTCGTCGGCAATTGGGAGTATGAGGGCGAAGTTGCCCCTCTGCCGAATCCCCAGAGAGACGCCAAGGCCGTCCACGAGCTATTTCGCACTCTCGGGTTTGATTCGACGCTCGTTGAAAATGCGGACAGAGAAACGCTCGCAGACGCCATCAACGAGCTCGGGGAGAAGTTGTCGTGCGACAGGGAAGCGCGCGGCATCTTTTTTTTCGCGGGGCACGGCGTGCAGGTGCGCATCACGGAAGTGCAACATGGTGTCGATTGCTTGCTTACAATTTTTGTGACACAGCCACAGCGCCGACTCTGACTGCCCGCACCTCTGCCACTGGAATTCAAAGCAAAACTGCGGCCTTACACAATCTGTCTGCCGAACCCCTGCATCCCGGTTTCATCAGGTTGAGGGGCACAACTACCTCGTGCCCATTCGCGCCAAGCTCACCGGGCCTTCGAAAGCGCGGTTTCAGCTCCTCGCCGTCGACGAAGTGCTTGCGACAGTGCAGGACGCACGGAATGACTTCAATCTCGTCGTGTTGGACGCGTGCCGCAACGACCCCTTCGCGAGGTCGCGGGCGGCGTGGGGAGGGGCGACGCGTGGGCTTGTGGCGCAGCAGTCGCACTCGAAAGGTGTTGTGATTGCGTTTGCGACGGGACCGGGAGACGTCGCACAGGACGGGCCTGTTGGAAGGTGCGCCATGTTCCTTCTAACATATCAGCTCTGTCTGTCACTGTGCTCGTGTCTGTCTCACGGCCTTGAGGCTCATCGAATCCCCATCTTCTAGGCACTCGCCGTTTGCGGAGGGACTGCTGCGGCACATCGGGACACCGGGCGTGTGCGTGACGTCGGCGTTTAAGAGGGTGGCGAAGCACGTGCAGGAAGCGACGGGCGGGAAGCAAGTACCGTACCAGACGCACACGCTTACGGACGACTTTGTGCTTGTTCCGACGGACGGAGAGATGTCTGAACTTTCGCCCGGCTTGCTAGCAGGACGCGCAAGTCTGTCGCCGTCGCCGTCTTCGCCATGGCCAGGCGCTGCGCAAGCGATCAGCGGACTCACATTCGCTGAGAGCGTCGACGGTGGCAGTCTTGCTTCGCACAGTGCGCAGCCGCAGAGCGGTCTCGAAGACGTTGCAGACGCCGTTCCTCGATCGGATGTTCACGGTATTCTTGTGACAATGCGCGCGGCGTGTGCGAATGCTGCTGTTCAGTTGGCCGGGCTGAAAGGAATTTTGCAATGCCTTCGCTCCGATTTTGATCACACGACGGCTGCGATTGCGCGGGAGGGCGGGATTGCGACGATACTTGCCGCGATGCGCGCGCACGGCTCTCATGCGGGCGTCCAGGCGGAAGGGTGCGCGGCTCTGGCGAACGTCAGCCGTGACACGGGTAATAGGATCGCAATCACGCGGGACGGCGGGATTGCGGTGATACTCGCTGCGATGCGTGCGCATGGCCCTCATGCGGGCGTCCAGGCGGAAGGGTGCGCGGCGCTGGTGAACCTCGCCTGGGACACGGATAATGGGATCACGATTGCGAGGGAGGGCGGGATTGCGACGATACTCGCCGCAATGCGTGCGCACGGCTCTCAAGCGGACGTCCAGAAGAATGGGTGCGCGGCTCTGCGGAACCTCGCCCGTGGCAATTCGGATAATAAGATCGCGATTGCGCGCGACGGGATTGCGACGATAGTCGCCGCGATGCGCACGCACGGCTCTCATGCGGGCGTCCAAGGGAAAGGGTGCGCGACACTGCGGAATCTTGCCCTTGACACGGATAATAGGATCGCGATGGAGGGTGAGATTGCGGTAATACTCGCTGCGATGCGCGCGCACGGCTCTCATGCGGGCGTCCAGGAGAATGGGTGCGCGGCGCTGGCGAACCTCAGCCGTGACACGGGTAATAGGATCGCAATCACGCGGGAGGGCGGGATTGCCGTGATACTCGCCGCAATGGGCGCGCACAGCTCTTGTGCGGGCGTCCAGGCGGAAGGGTGCGCGGCACTGCGGAACCTCGCCTGTGGCACGGATAATGGCATCGCGATTGCGAGGGAGGGCGGGATTGCCACGATACTCGCTGCAATGCGCGCGCACAGCTCTCAAGCGAACGTCCAG
Organism: Pigoraptor vietnamica; assembly: GCA_943704525.1. NCBI lineage: Eukaryota > Filasterea > Ministeriida > Capsasporidae > Pigoraptor > Pigoraptor vietnamica. Next base: position 20,330 of record CALSCQ010001069.1, on the reverse strand, counting down.
AAGAATGGGTGCGTGGCTCTGCGGAACCTCGCCCATGACAATTCGGATAATGTCGTCGCGATTGTGCGGGAGGGCGGGATTGCGACGATAGTCGCCGCGATGCGCGAGCACAGCTCTCATGCAGGCATTCAGGAGAACGGGAGTGCGGTGCTGGATCGATTGCGCGGAGTGCGGTGACTATCGTCCGGACCACGACTACACTGCACTCACGAGTTTTGTTACAGAAGATCGTCGATGGCGGGGTTGCAGCTGGACTGAATGTCGCGCGGTATTATTACATTGATAAACAGGGGCCTCGGCTGTCCTGACCAAAAGATGGCAGCGGTGGAC
>CALSCQ010001069.1:0-15000 GCA_943704525.1 Pigoraptor vietnamica | reverse complement strand
AGCCAATTGGCGTCCTCTCTTACGCCATTGTGTCGATGCTCAGCGGCGACGGCGTCTTCTCGTTCAACAAGCTCACCCTCAAGCGGGCGGTGTGTTACCCTTACCTCTGTCGCCCTTCGCTTGCTTGGTTTGAATGTTTTGCACGTGGATTATGTTCGTGCATGTGCATCCGCGCGTGCTCTCCCTCTTCTCACCCTCCTTCCCCTCTGCCGCAGGGGTATGTTGACTCTGTGATTATGGCATCCGGAATCTTCATTGGTGCAGGCGACAGCGACCATCCCAACGCACAGCGCTCGTTCTACGGCTACCCATGTAAGTGAAACAGCGCCCCAATATGCATGAAGCCCAAAGACTTGCATGTAGGTGTGAGTGGGCGGAGGGCCTTGGGTTCGGGTCGTGTTTGTGTGTGTGTGGCGTGCGGGGGAGGAAGAGAACCGCCTGTGTGCCGTCCATGGATCTATGGACCTGCACACGCACGCGCTCCGCGCACTCTTAAGATTTAGTTCCTGGATGCTGCGATGCAACTCCGAAGAAGAGAGCTACATGCGAAAGGGCTTTCACACCCTTTCTCACTCTCACTTCCCTCCTCGTATTCAGACATTGACTATGTGGTGAGCATCCGGACGGGCACCACAGCAAACGCTGGCACGACGAGCGCCGTCAACGTCGAATTTCTCAACTCGAAGAACAACTACCGCACGGGCTCGTTTGTCTTTGCGCAGAATGGAATAGCCGCGAGTTCGACAGCGCGCGCACACATTCAGGCCCTCGCGATCGGCGACGTCACCGGAATTCAAATTTTGCTCCAAGGCTCCGACGATCTTGTCGTGCAGGACATCCTCGTCGAGTATGCGGGGAGGCAGGCGGCGCTCTTCTCTGCGGGGCCGTCCGTCGTCACCGTCAGCGCCATTAGCGAGTTTGACCTCTGTAAGTTGCATGTGTCCCTAATGTGTTGGAGAGACTGTGTGTGTGCGCGTGCGGTTGTGTGTGTGTGTGTGTGTGTGCGGTTGTGTGTGTGTGTGTGTGTGTACAAGAGTGTGTGTGTGTGTGTGTGTGTGTGTGTGTGTGTGTGTTTGAGTGTGTGTGTGTGTGTGTGTGTGGTGCGTGTGTGTGTGTGTGTGTGTGTGTGTGGTGTGTGTGTGCGTGTGCGTGCGTGAGTGCGTGCGTGCGTGTGCGTGTGCGTGCAATGCCTCTGACGTGCCGTTTTCCAGATGCTCGGCCCTACCAGGTGCAACTGTGGGCGGGCAGCGATCCCGCGGCGCAGTCGACGGGTGCGATCACAGTGACTTTGTACAATGCATACGGCGATTCGTGTCCGGTCTCATTCACACCGGGGGTGAGTAGACTGCGTGTTTGGAAGCATTTCCGTGTGTTTGTGTGAGTGAGTTTTTGCGCGCCTCTTTTCCGTTGCGTGTTCAGTGCTACAGCAGGAACGCACTGTTGCATGCCTACATTCCATCCATTGTGCCCTCATATGCACACGCACTCGTCTGCACGTGATGCACGCTCATGCATGCACGCGCTAATTTATTTGTGATGGACGCTCATACGCACACGCACTCGTCTGCTCGTCGCCCCCGCAGTCCGTCCAAGCGTCCGCTTCATGCACCTCCCTCGCGGACATTGTTAAAGTGCGCGTCGCCGCAACGAACTCTGACGCCTTCCAGTGCGAGCGCGTCGTCGGTGGGTTGTTTGTTTGTCACCTGTGCTCAACCCTGTCGCATGTATTCGTTCGCTCGCGTCGCGTTTCTGTCACCCGGCGACTTTCTTTTTCTCTCTCTTTTTCTTTTCCCCCTCTTGCAAGGGTTCTGTTGCATTCGCAAGCCCACTCGCCCTGTCACTTCTCCTCACGGTATCGTGGCCGCACGCAGTGACGGACCCCCTTGTGATTGGTTCGTTCACGACGTTCACGTGCAACGGACTATGGACGTCGACGACCCCCGTTGTGGGGAGTGTCCCAACACGGGATGCGATAGAGGCGTACTCTGGTGGGTACACGTGGCCCCCTGTGCGTGAAATGTCCTTTGATTTGATGTCGCTTTATGGCTACGAGTGCGCGCACGCTCAAGCTGAAGTCACGCACACACGTGCATGTGCGGCCATGCACAAGCGACATTTCGCACACAATATGCCCTTTATATTGCCTGCGATGGGTCTCCAATCCAGTGTGTATGAGGAACTGACTCTACACAAAATTGTGCGCCGTTCGATTGCAGATTCGGTAGCTTACACGGCGGAGATTGTTGTTGATAACGGACTGACGAGCGGAACCAAGTCGGACCTCTTCATCTCCATAACGGTGGGACAGTTTTTTTTTTTTTTTTTTTTTTTTTTTTTTTTTTTTTTTTTTTTTTTTTGCTTATTTGTTTATAGTCCACTTGTCAGCGGTGATTGCATTCAGTCATACGCAGACACACGAACTAATACACAACACGCAAGCAAGCAACCCTTCCCTCCATCCCCCCCCCCCCCTCTCTCACACACGCATACATTCTCAATGCCTTCTTGCCTCCTTTCCTCTTGTCCAGGGATCGTACAGCTCCTCCAGCAAGTCGCGCCTTGTCTCCGGCGGAATTTCGCGCGGCACCAACACGTTCCTCTCATTCCTCGCGCCCTATGTTGGGCCCATTTCCAAAGTCGAGGTGGGTGCGAGAGGGTCAATGCATGCACAGCGTGCTCAAGTGGCCGTGCGTCGCCCAAATGCGCGTTGTTTGCGCACGCTGACGCGTTCATTGGTATGGTTGACTTTGTATTCCAATGGAAGAGAGTGATACGAAGTGGCCAGCGTTTCGGCGCACTGTGTAGTACCCCACGTGACACCCTTCGCCCCTCCCGCGCAGCTGACGATCACGACGCCGGGGAGCGAGCTGTACCTGACGTCATTCGTGATTTACGGCCAGGGCGTCCGATACGATTTTGGCGAAGTGGACCTTGATTATGGTCCCAATGTCATCTACCCGGGTGCGTGGGCGTGCGTGCGGGGCCGCTGCGGCACGTGACAGCACGCGCGCGCCCTGTGGCATGACATGCGCTCTCCCTGTGCTCTGTGACACTGCACGTGCGCGCCTCATCTCTCTCCGTCGTGCCCTGTTCTAGAGCGGCATCTTACACAGCCGCACGTGGCTGACATCCCCCTCGCGTAGCTACGACGTCGGAGGTCATCGCGCGCACTTCCGACGCACTTGGCTCGGGTACGTCGGCGGACTTGACGGCGGCGCTCGAGGGACTGAAGGGCGAGACGGGCAAGTCTCACTCGCTGAACGATGGCGATCTGAACAGCAACACGGAGCAGCGCCACTTCCCTCTGCTGTCGAACGTCGGCCTTCCCGTGGCACTTCTCGTGACGACGGAGAGCATCGACGCCTGGCAGCCGACGTCGTTCACGGTGGTCGCACCGCAGGGCAACACGCTCTCGGCCAAGTACAGTGGAAGCATCGTCAAGGGCGCGTTTTCGTCAGAGACGACATTCCGGATTCCACTGGGTACGTGGCGCGCGTGGTGTGGTTGCAGGGAACGCGTGTGGGCCGATGTCTGGGACGCGATGCGGGCTTTGTCACTCTGTGTGCGGACTGGCGACTGTGCACGCGAGTGGCGCGTGGACGCAAGTGCGCTCACGGGTCTGTCGTTGTGCACGCGAGTGGCGTGTGCGCGCAAGTGCGCTCACGGGGTTTTTCGTTTTGCAGATTTCTACTACCTCATCACAATCAAGTATGCGCTGGCGAACGTCAACGCTCTCGTGAGTAGCACTCCATCGCCCTTTTCTCTCTCACTGCGCCACATTGTGATTTAGTGACTTGCTGCCCCTTGTCCCAAATTTCCACGTGTGCAACCCTGTGTCAACTCGCGCTTCTTGTCCACTCGCACATCGAACTGTGGCGCATCTTTGCTTCGAATAGAGACGAAAGCGCGCAAACGGCGTGCGCCTCTTATCCTTCACTCACGCGCTGTTTTGCGTCGCGCCCACTCGCAGTCGAAGGCGGGCCTTTTGGCAACGATCACGTTTTTCAACAAGGGGTATTCGCAAGGGCCATATCCCATGGCGGCCTTCATCGCGAGGGCAAGCGGGGTGGGTGTCACGTGCCGTCGGTGTTCGAGGGAGGTGTCATGCCGTGCTGGCATTTACGGAAGAGGGCGGCCGTGTGTGTGTTCGCGCCGTCGCGCCCAAGCTCGTCTATAGCACACGCGCTGCCCCCAACTCTTATCGCCGTACATTTCAACACGCGCCATTTCGTGTTCACGAATCGTATCGGTGCCTTGATCTGATGCGCCCACGTGCCACAATTCGTATGTCGTTTCTGTTGGTTGTTTCGTTCGGCGCTCAATTGGCGCTGCGTCACCGCAGGGAGCGCCCCCTATTGTTCAAACAGTGCGCGCGCCGTACATGCCATACATCGACAAGGCCACGGTCACCATCACGGGCAAAGTCACGGACAGGGTGGGTGTGCGCAGACCGAGTCGTGCCATAATACTTGTTTCGTTCTGTTCTTTAGCATTGATTGTATGTGTGCGTGCGCGCGCGCGTGTGTGTGTTTCTGCGTGTGTGTGTTTGTGTGTATGTGCGTTGTCCGGTCTGTGTTTCTGTGTCTGTGTGTGTCGGTGTGTGAGTGTGTTTGTTGTGTTGCGTGTTTTCGTTTCACATTTCCATTGACAATATGTATCCTGTATGGGCCCATCCTGTATACACGTGGATGTGAGCACGTGTCGGTAACGGTTCTCCGAACCGCCCGCTCACCCTCTAAATTTTTGTCACGCAGAACGGCGCCGAAGTCCCCTTTGACCTCACTATCGAATCACTCTCCGTGCGACTCCTCGGTAACGTGTACGAGGACGACGGGTCCTACCCCTACTTTTCGAACGCGCAGCGCACGAACACGTTTATATTCGGTGCGTGCGCTGCTTTGCACCCCCTTTGGTCGTGCGTGAAGGGAACATGCCTTTTTGGGGAAGATGAGCCAGCCCAACGCCATGCTTCGATTTTATCGAAATAGTCGCACACACGCCCCTCTCTACCCTTGCATGCTACCGAAACACAAAACATATGTGTGCCTCGCTTCCCCTCACATGCGCTTTCACCGCCTACGCAGACCCGTCCCTGCGCCCGCCCCCCGTGACGACATCGGCCACACCAACAACGGGACCCACCCCGACCACTGGGGCCGCCACACCGACGACGGGCCCTCCCACACCGACGACAGGTGCTCCCACACCCACCACGGGTCCCCCGACGCCCACTACTGGTCCCGCCACGCCAACAACTGGTGCCCCCACTGCAACTACCGGACCGGCGACACCAACGACAGGCCCTTCCGCGCCGACGACGGGTGCTGCAACCCCTACGACCGGGGCCGCAACGCCCACAACGGGAGCACGCGCGACCACTTCTTCGGCCGCCGCTGCACTCACGACGTCCTCTGTTCGTTCGTCCGCAACACCCTCGTCCACCACCTCCAAGTCAATCACCACCACCACAGCGGCTGTTGGGCCGGTTGCGCCATCGACGACGACGACCTCGAAGCCCGCCTCGTCCTCATTCACGGCCACTGCGACCTCGCGCACCGTCGCGTCGTCCAGTGCCTCGCCAGCACAGACAACGACGGGCGTGCGCAGCGCCACGACAGGCGCTGGCACGCCGACAACGGGCGCGCCCGTCACGTTGACGACTGGGCCGGTGGTCACGGCGACGACTGGCGCAACGGGGACACCGACCACGGGCGCGCCCGCCACTCCGACGACTGGGCCGGTGGTCACGGCGACGACTTTCGCAACAGGGACACCGACCACGGGTGCGCCGGTCACGGCGACAACAGGCGCGGCTGGAACGCCCACGACAGGGGCAATGGCCACACCCACAACAGGGGCTATCGTCACACCCACCACGGGTGCCCCGGCAACGCCCACTACTGGTGCGCCAGCGACACCGACGACGGGTACAGTGGTGACGCCCACAACGGGCGCGCCTGTCACGCCCACGACAGGTCCGGCGGCAGCAACAACGACGAATGCGCCTGTGCCGGTACGCCCCTCGACGACCGCGAATATCCGTCCGGGCACGCCCACAACGGGGGCTCCGCCGGCGGTAACAAGCACACCGGCCGTGTCCACATCGTCTGCTCCTGCGACGACGACGGCCGTTGCAGGTGGCGATGGCGGCGACGGCACGGGGCCTGGCAACGGCCAGGGCGGTAACTCGTTTGGGACGGCGTCGCAGACCAAGTCAGGCGGCGGCATGTCGCTCGGAGTGATCGCGGGTGCGGCCGCGGGCGGCGCTCTCCTTATTGCGGCGGTGGTTGCTGCCGTGGTCGTGATGCGGCGGCGACGCAGCCACGACATGATGCCACACAAGAAGGTGTCGCTGTCGAGCGGGCACCAGACGGTCGGTGTCGTCATGAACCCCTTCCACGACGCATCGACGCCCGAGACGGACTTTGTGCGCACCACAAAAGGATCGCACGAGTCGATCTACGAGCGCGCGGACGTCCTCAAGAAGCCCGCCACGCCGACGACGCAGCGGCAGGCCCCCTCGAGCGAGAATCCGTACGCAAGTGCCGGGTATGCGCGCACGCAGCCGACGGAATCGCTGTACGAATCGGCAGCCACTTACGCGCGACCAGCGACCGAATATGCTGCGGCGGGTGAACAGTACTCGCAGCCACAAGGGAAGGCCACGGCGGGCGGTCGCGACCTCTACTCGCAACCGCAAGGGACGCGGCCGACGGTGTCGTTGTATGCGGACCCTCAGGGGGGTTACGCCGCCGCTGGCGACAGCAACATCTACGCGACCGCGGGCGGCGGGAAATACTCTGCCCCGCAGACGTACGCACAGCCACAGGGTGGTGAGTACGCGACAACGCGATACGCTACGCCGCAGGGAACGGGGACCGGCGTGGAGGACTACTCTCGCCCGCAGAACTACGCGCAGCCTCAATCGAATGCGCAGACGTACTCGCAGCCCCAGGGGAGCGATTCTTACTCACAGCCGCAAGGGGTTCGGCACTCGTCGTATGCGTCGCCATCCGGGGTGGCGCACCCGAGCTCTGGCCACGACAGCGGGCTGTACCGGCACGGGACGGGCTCTGCAAGCGAGTACCAGTCGCCGCAGGACCTCTCCAAAATCACGGGGTATGCGGCGCCGATTCGCAAGCCAAAGTGAGCGCGGCTGTGCGGAGGCGAAGGCAAACAGCGCCCTTCGCCGCGTGCGCGCGCGTTTCTTGCTGTGGCACTTCGATGTTGTGGTCTCAGAGACTGGTGGCATTTTGTCCTTTTTTTCCGCCGTTGTTTTTTTGCGTGCATCCGCTTGTTGCGCCATTCTTCTAAAGGAAAGCGGTTTGCAAGCACAAGGAATTGACGGCGGGCACTGCATTTCATTCGCCTCTGTCTGCACAACCAGCCAAAAGCCCCTTTGCTTCAAGCGCGTCCCTGTTTATCTCGAGCCAATCCCTCGCTCCACACGCCCTCGTCCACTGCCGCACCCTATCAACGCAACGCCCCTCGCCTCGTCACGTGGCACCTCGTCGTCGCTGTAGAGGCACTTGCCGAGCTCAAACATCGCTTGGAACTGGCCCATCGCAATCGCCCGCTCGTACTGCACGACGGCCGCCGACACGTCACGGAGGCAGTCGCCGAGAAAGAAGATCGCGGACGGACAGCCGGCCTTCGCAGCCGCGGCGAAGAGCCGGTGCCTCTTCGTGCCACTCGTTTATCCCGACGCCGAAGAGGAGCAGATGCCCACTCAAAGGCACGCATGGGATTACGTTCCGCGCCCACTTGGAAGAGGAGGGAGACGCGCGCGGTTGCTTCCGCCTGGTGCCATGTCCACGCATCCTCCTGAGGGCCGCCGCACTCGGTCAAGTGGAGCAGGAAGAGATACAAGTGGGAGCGCACTTTCTCATAGCAAGTCGCACTGCGTTCCCTCAGCGCCTCCTCGAAGAGCGCCCGTGCGCGCTTGAATTGAAACGGGGCGCAGTGAAACGCCCGCAGTGCGTGCTGAAAGGGGTGCAGCGCGAGGTTTCCCGCCTCGCGAAATGCGGCGTTGGCAAAGTACTTGAGAGTGCATTGCGACGACAGGCGGTACACGCGCTCGTGGCGAAGGAGGCGAAAGACGCGACCGCACGTCTTGGCCAGCGCCCTTCTCCCTGTTCGTCAGGTGAGGCAGCATATGGACGACAATCAGCCGTCTGGTGGGATCGTGTCGAGATTGGGCGAGGGCGATTCGAGGGACGACAGCGGGGCATCTGCCCAGGTGACAGCGCCGTCGTCCATGAGAGAGGGGTTCGACAATACTGTCGACATGCGGCGATGGGAGTGCGGCCTGTGCGCACGGGTGAAAAACACACACGCTCGGTTGGTGAGTCTATTATTAGTTGCTCCCAAACGGTTAAGGCACGTGACATCACGTGCCGGCGAACAACAGCTGTGCAGACTGCGTGGTGTGGCGCGTAATCTTGCTTCAGAAACGCGGGAAAACGTTTATGATTTCGGCGCGCTTCTCTCTCCGTTCGCCTCAAAAATGGTGGTGGAGAAGTCACCTGCCTTTGTCGGGCAGGCGCGGGATCACTTTTCCCGAATAAGGTACAAGGAGTACAAGGGACACACGGCCAAGGTCGGTGGGGGCGCTGGCAGGGGCTGCATCACGTGCATGTTGTTGGCACGCGTGTCTTGCGTGTTGGGAGGGTCTCCACCTGCGCCACACTGCGTGCAGGCGCTTGCTGGTCTTTGTGCCATCGGCGCATTCGTTCTTTGACTTCGCTTGTTTTGTGTCTCTATTTCCCTGGAGCGCCTGCAGTTGTGTCGCCTATAGCCAGCCTTTCGCCGATCCATCCCTCGTGCGACTGTTCGTCTGCTTCATAGTAAATTTTCTGACAATTTTAAAAATCTATCATAAATTCTCTTAAAAAACTTCTCACCGCCTGTTTGTGTGGCAGGTGCATGCGCTTGCGTGGAGTGGCGACGGAAGGAGAGTCGCTTCGGGGTCAGCGGACAAGACCGTGCGGATATGGCAGTGGGAGCGCTCGGTGAGTGCGGCATTAAGCACTTTGCCTCACTTCGATGCCCACTCAATAGAAGCGCACGTGCCATCACCACTGCGTACAAGCGTCTGTAACACACGCGAAATGACATGCTCATATTGCGCGCGTCGCACTTACTCGCGCAATATGCGTTTTCAGACGACGTCGACGACGGAGCTCAAGGGCCACGCAGACCTTGTGGATCAGGTGCGCTGGGACCCAAAGCACGCCGACCGCCTGTGCAGTTCGTCGGGGGACAAGACGGTCAAGCTGTGGGACATAAGGAGTGGGTGCCGTTTGAGTGTTTGCGTGTCACAAGTGCGTGCGCGCGTGCTCTGAGAAGAGTTCTGGACGTGTGGCGCGGCGCCGGTGTCTTGCGTACGCTGTGGCGCACGGGAAGATTGCATGTGCGCGCCCACGCACCCGATGTCGTTCGTAGAGTCGATGGACACAGGTCTATGTTTTTTTTTTTTTTTTTTTTTTTTTTTTTTTTTTTTCGTGTTTCTTTTTGCTGATTCGTCTCTTTCCGCCTTTGCAGCAAACCGCGCGACGACGACCATGACGACGGAGGCGGGAAACATCAACCTCGCGTGGCACCCGGATGGGAACACGATTGTCGTGGGGAATGTGGTGGGCTAATCGGCACTCTTTTATCCTCTCTAATCCTCGCTTACCCTCTCTTATTTCACCTGCGTGCTCTGTCGCATTCGCCCATGGTTGGGGACGCGGCAGACTTCCTTTACGTCTCAACAATGCCATGCAAACAGAGAGGAAGAAGGCATTGTGTTCATTCCTTCTCCCGCCTTTTTTCAGGCGGACACCGTGAACTTCATTGACACGCGGAAAGGGAAGATTAGCGAGAAGAAGTCGTTCCCCGACCAGGTGTGTTTGCTTGTGTGCTTGCGTGCGTGCGTGCGTGCGTGCGTGCGTTGTGTGTGTGTGTGTGTGTGTGTGTGTGCGTGTGTGTGCGTGTGCGTGTGTGTGCGTGTGTGTGTGTGTGTGTGTGTGTGTGTGTGAGTGTGTGAGTGTGTGTGAGTGTGTGAGGTACATGCGCGCACGGCACAACCTCAGCTGCACGTAGCACAGCAGCATCTGCCGTGCTGACGTGGCCGGCTCCCCTGTCCTCTTACGTAAGGTTGGTGAGATGACGTGGAACATCGAGGGCAACCTGCTCTTCATTCCGGTTGGCTACGAAATCCTCGTGTACGAGTGGCCATCGATGCAGCACATTCACACGCTGAAGGGACACACCGGGAACGTCAACAGCCTGGCGATCGACTCGAAGGGCCGGTGGGTGCACGGGTGGTTGGAGGTGGGGGGTGGGGGAAGGGAGTGTGGGAGGGGGGCGCGCGCACAATCATGCGCTCTCATGCAACGCACGGGGCTCTGTTTCAAACACACACGGTGCACATTGACATCGAAAACGCTGCGTGCGCTCGTGCAGTTTGTGCGCACGGGTTGACCCATTCCGATGTGCGCGCCACTGACACAGACTGTATTACATTGCAGTTGTCTCGCATCCGGGGGTGCCGAGGGTCTCGTGGCCCTGTGGGACTTGTCGGAACTGCTGTGCCTGCGCACGTTCAACCGCCTGCAGTGGGTCCCAGTCTGCCGCTCCCCCTTGGCCCCCCTTGGCCCCCCTTGCACCCTGCCGCACTACCAGCCAACCTGTATTCCTCGTCCCGTGTAACTCCATTCTGCAGCAGTCACACGGTGCCTTTCCCTCTCCCCCCTCTCTCTCTCACTCCCTTCGATTTTCTCTTTTGATCATGTCCCGCTTTGCTGGTCGCTTTGTTGGTCTCTTACTTCCTCGTTTCGGTCTGTTTTCTCGTGAACTCACACGGGTTTTGCCGCACTTTCCAAGGTATCCCGTGCGGTCCCTCGCCTTCTTCTACGACGCCAACATTCTTGCGATGGCTGCGGAGGACCCCTTCATTGATCTGGTGCGCTTTCGTTCCGTTTTTGTCGCGTGTGCCTCCGTTCGGCTCTCCGTTGTGTCACAAGCGCTTTGTGCGAATGTGCATGACTCTCCTTGTGCGGCGTGCGCACGGTTGGGGCATGCTTGCCGCTTTCGCTGGAAGACAGTCCTTGTGACCAAGTCAGGAGTCCCCGTTGCTTACTTTTCCTCATTTGGCAGTCGCACTGGGAGGGCGACTACATATGGGAAGTCCCTTCCATCCACGCCGTCTTTGCGGTGGCCACGCACCCCAGCCGCCACTTGCTTGCATACGCCCCGGATGATCCGCACAGGTACGTCGCGTGTGCATGCGTGCCTTGACTAACCGCCTCTCATTTTGGCTTGTTAAATAATTCCACGTGTGTGTGTGCGTGCGTGTTGTGTATGGGTGTGTGTGTCGTAACGTGCGTGCGTAGTTACTCCCAACTTACCCTCTGCGGTTACAGGCGGCACGATGAGTTTGGTTTCAAGGTGTGCGGCTTTAATGCCGCGACTCCCGGCGCTCTTCCCTATCCTTCGTCGACCACAGCATCCACATAACACAGTCACGTGCGCCAGTAAACAAAAGAACTCAGATCTTTGGCTTACTTGGAGTCATAAAATAGACCTTCAATTCAGAAGCCATGTGCGGGGAATGAGATCGCGCACGAATTCTGCAGACGCCTCCCACGCTTGGCTGCCGAGACAGCCGTGCATAACAACGGCGCGCCGGGAGATGTGAACGAGAGTGCACACGCGTGCATCACCTGCAGGGGTCCAACGAGTTAGAAGATGTGGCTCAATAGGCATTTAAGCGGAGATTACCCACCACTTGTGCTCAGCGCATGTAGAATGCCTCGCAACTACTCAGAGACTCCAGAAATCGACTCGAGCGGGACAACACTTTCCTCGCGGTCAAACGCGAGAATAGGTCGTCGAATCCGAAGGCCGCCACGAGCGAGTTCACACAATATTGTGAGGCGCACGTCTACTGTGCCGGATTCAAACACGAACGCAGCGACGCAAAGGTTTACCCCGTCGACGCAAACGTTTGGCGAGGCTCCCATTTTCAGTAAATGAGTAACAACCTCCTGCCGTCGATACAACACCGCGCAGCTTAGCAGCGTTGTAAGTCGGTTGATAGTTGCCCCGACCGACCGATCGATATCACCGCCGTGCTTAACGAAGAGACCAAGCAGGGCGCAATAGTCGTCCGATCCAATAGTATCAATCGCATCCGCCAACAGGACATGCCCGTCCTCTGACGACACGAAATTGACACAACGCTCAATAAGATATCGCCCCATCTCGGCCGATGTAATTCTGCAGCGACGCAACTCGTCGGCCGCAAGCGACAGAACAAGCCCATTGTCCACGAGAAGCTTGACCGCATCGAATCCGCACAGTAGCGCACAAAAGAACACGTGTGTCCCACTCAGGTTCGCACCAGCGCGAACTAACGCCTCCGCAACATCCATGTGGCACCGCGCGAACGCCCTCGCAAGAGGAGCTTCGGCGGGGAGGCCAAGACGCACATCGGCGTGAGCGACCCCAACGGAAGGATTTGCGCCGAATTGGAGGAGAGAAAGAACAGACTCCAAGTCGCCGACCTCGGTGGCAATGTAAATGGGCGATGTTCCGTGCGCCGCCCAGCAGTAGTCCTCGATGTCAGGCCTGCAGCGGGCGCAATGGGGCGAAAAAGTCAGCATGATTTTACTTGGTAAAACAACCGCATCCAGCACTCACAGAAACACTTACTCAACAACCGCATTCACAGAACACATACTCAACAACCGCATCCAACACAGACACATACTCAACAACCGCATCCAGCACTCAGAAAACACATACTCAACAACCGCATCCAGCACTCACAGAACACTTACTCAACAACCGCATCCAGCACTCAGAAAACACTTACTCAACAACCGCATCCAGCACTCAGAAAACACTTACTCAACAACCGCATTCACAGAAACACATACTCAACAACCACATTCCAGAAACACTTACTCAACAACCGCATTCACAGAAACACGTACTCAACAACCGCATTCCAGAAACACTTACTCAACAACCGCATTCACAGAAACACTTACTCAACAACCGCATTCACAGAAACACGTACTCAACAACCGCATGCAGCACTCGCAGAACACTTACTCAACAACCGCATCCAGCACTCACAGAACACTTACTCAACAACCGCATCCAGCACTCAGAAAACACTTACTCAACAACCGCATGCAGCACTCGCAGAACACTTACTCAACAACCGCATCCAGCACTCACAGAACACTTACTCGTCACCATCGAGGTACTCGTCGTCAGAGGACGCATCATCGCTATCCTCGGCTGGCGACACAACGCACGTGTTCGGATTCGCGCCCGACTCCAGCAGCCAACGCACGACCGCGTTGCGCCCATAATTGACGGCGCAGAAGAGCGGCGTGAAACCGAACCCCGGCATTATCTCGCTGTTGACCGATGCACCCTCGCAAACAAGCCAGCGCGCGAGCTCAAGGTGCCCGAACGCACACGCCGAGTGCAGCGCTGTGCGGTACTCGCGTTCCCTCTGCGTATCGCCTGCAGCCACGTCGTTGCGCGGAAGCAGAACCGTTTTCTCGAAATAGAGATCCACCTCAAGCGTTGGCAAACCCCCGCCGACGATATAGACCTCACCCACGATGTCCTTCCCCTCGCGACGCATTCGCTCAAGGCACTCGCGGTGGCCACGCTCGGCGGCGAGACGCACGGAATCGCAGCAGGCCATCTTATTATACGAGAGCATAAGAGGATGAGAAATGGCAACGTGCGAATGGGGCGTTGCAAGGAGAGCGAACAACGCCAAACGAATACGGCGAAGGGACGCAGCGAACAAGGCCGCAGGACGAGACGAAAGGGGATTCGACAAGAGGGAAGAACAAGCGCAACGAGCGCAAGCGACGGTGACAGCGAAGGGTCGGGCAACTATTTTGGGTCGCGTTGTCACGTGATCAGCCCTAGTTCCGTGGCTGTTTGGTGTGTGTGGGACGAAGTGTGCGCTTGCGGTTTGCTGACGCACGCTCGAAAGGAAGAGGGAAAGTGTGTGTGCGTGGGATAAGGAGAGGAATCGTATTTGTCCTATGTGTGGTGAGTGTGTGCGCACTGTCGTCAGACGCGGCGTATTTTAAAGTGTCCCGTTGAGCGCGTCCGGTCACACGTCACGGGCGTGCACGCACGGCGACCTTGGTAGGACCCCCTTCACTCCACGACCCACTGCGGCGCCATCTACGCACCACAGGGACGCTATGCTCGGCTCACGCTGTTGCGAGTTCGCGGGCGCATGTGCACCGCAGTCGCCCGGATCATAGCGATGTCGATCGCCTGCCTGCGCAACGCCATGGCGACGTCCTTCCTCGTCGGTGCGCTTTGAGTCCGAAGGGGCGCATCATTGCCTGAAATGGCAGCGATCGGCGCGTCGCCACAGCCGCCCGAGGCGTGGCCTTCGGCAGAGGCCATTCACGACGCACGTGTCACCATAGCGGACGATGCGGAAGGCCCTGCTCGCGATGGGACACACACGGCGACGACAACGGCGAGTACGACGCTGCCCACGCACGCGTCGCCGTTCTCGAGCGTGGCGCACTTGGCGGGACCTCGACGTCCTGCCGTGGATCCCTTTGTGATTGACCGCGATCGCATGATATTCGCGTCCCCTGCTGTCGAGTGGCAGTACCGACAATCGCGGTGCCCCGTGTGGGTGCGTGCGGGACGCTTACAGCTGCTCATTGCGCTGGGGTTTATCGGCGTCGTTATCTGCTTTGTGGTGGGGGAGAACTTTGGCGATACGGAGGAACAGCGGGTCGGTTACCGCAAATATGCGTGGATACAGGGCATCGCGGCGGGGTTCATGCTCGTACTTATTGCGTTCTCGTGGATGCCGTTCTACGGAGAGTGGATAAGGCGACAGCCGCAGAGGCGGTGGGTTTCACGCACGTGTCGTCTGTGTGCTTTGGGTCGTTTGTATGTGTGTGCTTGGTTTGGCAGCTACACAATGATTAACGTTACCCCCCCCCC